>JANHFL010002748.1:27152-41680 GCA_032468155.1 Oxyrhabdium leporinum | reverse complement strand
CACCATCACCCCCCGGAACGCCGCCCGCTCCCCCAGGTGGGAGGCAGACCCAGCCGGGTGCTCCGCCAAGCCTGGCCTGTTGGGGAGCAGCTTGGGTGAACGAGGGTTCCCACCTTCCCCAGGGAAGAGCGCGGTGGAGGTGGGTGCGCAGTGGATCCACGGCCCTTCCGAGGGAAACCCCGTCTTCCGGCTGGCATCGGAGGCCGGCTTGCTGGAGGAAGACGCCCTGTCCGAAGAAAGCCAGCGGGTGGAAGTGCACGGGCACCCGGCGGGGCCCTTCGCCTGGTACTCCAGCCGGGGCCGGGAGCTGGACTCCCAGGCGATGGACTCCCTGGGGGTCTTCTTTTCGGGGCTTCTGGAGGAGGCGCGCGGCTTCGTGCACGTGGACCAGCCGCCGGTGCCCAGCGTGGGGGAGTACCTGAAAAACGCCATAGTCCGGAAGCTGCGGGAATCGGCAGAGGAGGAAGAGAGCCGGCGCCTCACCTTGGCCGCCCTCCACTCTTACTTCAACATAGAGTGTTGTGTGAATGCGACCGACAGCCTGGACGAGCTGGCTCTGGGGCCCTTCGGAGAGTACGCCATGCTTCCTGGCCGGGACTGCACCTTTCCCAAGTGAGTTTCCCCCGCACCCCCAACTCTCGTTTTAGAAAAGAATGAACCCACCACGCCCTGTTGTCATTTCAGCCCCAAGTTTTTTCTGCTTGTCCTGGAGACTCCATTGCTCAGCCCTCGATTTTGGATGTTAGCTTTGGAAGGACAAAAGGAGTCCCACCCAAGAGACGTCTTGGGAGTCTCGGGAGTTTCTGTAAAGTAGATGCACTTCCTTTACCTGCCTCACGCCTTCTCTAGTCTCTCCTCTGGATGGAATTTGAAGGTTTATTTCCCTCACCTCTTCTTCCCCGTTTTTCTAGAGGGCATTTTGGATTCTGAGCCTCCAATTTAATAAGAGCAAATTGGCCCCGGAGTACATTTCAGGCTGCCGGCATTTTTCTGTCTGTTCCTCCTAGCGGTTTTCAAGGCCTCACGGACCACATCATGGCATCTCTACCCGAAGGGATTGTGCTGTTTGACAAGCCGGTGAAGACAATCCATTGGGGGAGGTCCGACTCGGAGGAGGGCTCCACAGGCCGACTCTTTGGCGTGCAGGTGGAATGTGAAGACGGAGAGAAGCTCTTGGCTGACCACGTCATCGTTACGGTGCCTTTAGGTAAATCTCAGGGGCTCTCTGCACATTTGGGCTCGTGGCCATTTGGGGGCCAACATTTTTCTGCACTACGACAGAACAGATTTACTTTTTCTGCCTGGTCAATGTGCGGCTGCCTGGTTAGCAAGCAGTCAGCTGGCGGAGGCCATGGGAGAAGCAGCCTGAAGAGGAAACGCGTGGGACACTGTTACTTTAGCTCTCGAATTTGAGAGAGTCGAATTGTAGGATTGTTTTTTTACAGGTTTCTGTGTACCACTCAGAGTGGCAGGGACCAGTGCCATCCACGTTAACTAAGAAAGATTCAGTGTGTCAGCGTTCCATCTACGTTCCAATAAATCACTCAGCGCTCAGATAAGAATTAATCCAAGTAAGAGTTTATTAAAGAAACCATGTTGGCGCACCTGGGGAAAACCCGACTCTGAAGGCCCAGGTTTTTCCCCACCCAAAAGAGAATTTCAGAACCACCTTCTTTTGACCATCATCAATCACATTCCCCAATCATAACTGTTACCCAACATTCCATCTTCCATCTTGGCACTTCCCTTCCAGGTGCTGCACAGAATGGCCTTGACATTCTTAGAAAGAATAATATTTTGACTACAACACTTCTAACTGCATGAGAAAGTACTCCCTCTCTATTTCTCGTGTGTAATTATGTGGCAGCCTGCCGAGGCCTCGAATCCATGGCTTCCAAGGCTGACAGACAGTTCATTTAGCAACTGTTCAAAGTTATGACACAACACCTCTCCCAAGTACTTAAGACATAGTCCAGAAGTTATGAATGTTGGAGCACACGGCAGTTGTTCTCACTGACGAATGACCACCGAGGCACTGCAACGTTCGCCCTGCCTGTTCCCCACCTCCACAGGGTCTCCACAAGCACTGGGCCTGGAGTGGAGACTCACTTGCCTTGTGATGATCTGGCGAGCCGTCGGTTCCTTTGCTGCTTCAGTGCGTTTGCGGAGAACAGAGGCCTAGAATAGTGCTTCATGGGAGATCAGTAGTCTGAGATGTCACGCTACTGATCTCACACGATCTTGCCCTATGTACTTTAGGCCTCTGTGAACCAAGGCCTGTGCACCAGATCCAGCCAAAGGGCTTTTGCAAGGTGACAAGACTTTGGGGCAGTAAAATTTTGTGTCAGCCCACAGCCCACAGAAGCTTCCAGTCTCAGTGCAAAAAGCATTTGCAAGCCAACGGGAGGCTTGAAACAATGCGATTTCGCTGCCCCAAGGTCTCATCAGTTTGCAAATGCTTGTCGCGCCAACACTGCAAGCAGGTAAAGAAACTGCAGAAGAGAGGCTGGAGAGGAGACAGCTCACTAGATCTTCACACAAGTTAAGCGACCCAGCATGGCAGGATGGGGGAAGAGCAATTGTGGAGACCCCCAAGGGAGAGAGCATGAGGTACTTCAGTGTGTCAGCCTTGGGTGGTCTGAAGCAGGTGGCCTGTTCCATTGCTAAGGCCCTCCCATGGCCTTCCTCACCCTGAGATACCTCAAGTGCACATAATGACCCGCGTATTCCGTTAGTGAATGCGTGGGCGAAAGGAAGGAGTGATCACAATTGTTTTACATGATTCACTCCAATGAATCCTCGGGTTATGAATGTAATCGGCAGGCTCCATTACATTCGTAACTTGAGGACTACCTGTACTGTCCTTGTCCTGCGGTTAGAGAAAATGAAGTGTATGCTGGGATGCAGGGAGCCTCCACAAAGGCTTAGAGACAATGCTGCTTGCTCTGCACCATATAAAGTATCCTGTAGCTCTTATGTACAATGGAGAAAAGGGTCCTGACGTCGTTGTGGGAGCATGACTGGATGATGATGATTGTGATCGTGATGATGATATCCATTCAGTCCTGTCCAATTCTTGGTGATTCTATGGGCCAGATCTCTCCACATTTTCCGACCTTGCACTATTTCTTTGAGTTGTTCTATGCTCTGGCTAGTGTCATCTTTGGTGGTATCCAGCTATGGTGTTCTTTGATGGCCTGGTTTTCTTTTACCTCCTAACTCTTCTAAACACAATTGCTTTCTCCGGTGAATTCCCCTCACATGACATGGCATGACTGAATAACCAGCCTATTTGGGGAAGCTTTGGGAAGCCAGCAAAACTGAAGAAACTGACCGCCGCAATTGCACATCTGCCACAGATAAGATTACCTGGGTTATTTTTTTTGTCAGATTGGATTCTGATCATATTAAGCGAATAACGGGCCTTGGGTAAGTGTTCCCTTGACAGATGGATGTGATTTGGGCCTTATATCATGTACTGAGGTATATGTTTGTACCAATCCTATTGCTGTGTGGCTGAACTTCAAAATGAAATTCTGAACTAGTGACTGACTCGCCCTCTTTCCTGCCATACTTCAATTACTGCATCTTCATGACATATCCTGTATGATGAAGAAAAAAGGGCCTTTTAGTGTTGGCAGTATTACATCAGTATCTGGAAGTGGTCTAATGAGTTTTGCAAAATGGGAGACTGGAGACCGACAAAGTAGATATAATGCTTCACATAGTATACCATAGAGTTTGCTGCTCTAGTCACTAACTGAAGAAACTTTCCCATTATAGTAGAGACATTCTTAAAGAGTAAAGATAACCATAGCTTCTAGATAGGTTGGTGATCTATTGTCATTAGTATCAGAAACAGTGTGTAAGTATAGCTACAATTTTAATTTTTGGAAAAAATGAAGAAAAGTAATCAAACCAAAACTAGAACATTGTTTTTATAGGTGGTGAATTTCACTTTATTTTGACAGTGGGTATAACTTCTTGTTTATGCCACTTTTGAAAGGAAGGGCAGAATGCTTAGAAAGTTTGGAAAGGACCTAAGAGGTCATCTTGCATCCTGCACAATTTACTATCCCATCCCCATTAGATAACTATCTAGGTTCTGTTTGAAAACCTCCGTTTGAAAACTTTCAGTGAAGGAGACAAAACTACTCTATGCAATAACCTATTCCACTGATTGACAGCTCTCACTCTTGGTCTTGGTATTAGCAACCTCTCCTCGCTTTAGTAAGCATTCCCTCAACTCACTCATCCATGTAATTTATAAAAATGTTGAGCTAAAAGCCCAGGGCTCATCCCTGTTTCTTGAGATGTCTTTCCAGGTAGATTTGACACAATTTAAAACTACCCCTTTAAGCTGTTCAAGCTGGCTTTAGAAAAGGTTGAGGAACATAGACCATTATTTCTGTTGCACACTGGGTAATTGATAAAGTCAAAGAATACCAAAAAGAGGTCAGCATCTGTGTCACTGATCAGAAAGGCTTTGATTATGCTTACCATGTCAACCTCTAAAATGTACTTTAAAATGTGGGAATTCCAGAATATCTTATTGTCCTCATGAGAAACCTACATATGGCTCAGAAAGCCACAATATGAATAGAACATAATGAAACAGCTGGCTCCAGGTTGGACAAAAAACCAACCAACATGAGAGACAAGAGTAGAATAGCTAGTAGAACATCTAGTTTCTGCCTTTTAGGATCATCTGTCAACAGTAAAGTGATATTCAGATGTTGTGATGCATCTATACCTGAAGAGATCTAAATTGTGCATGCCCTATGACACTCAACAAGTGAAAGTTGGACTTAAAAGAAGCAGGATAGAAACATGCCTTTGAACTTTGGTGTTGGAGAAGATTCTAAGAATATTATAATCAGGTAAGAAAACAAACAAATGGATCATCAAACAAATTAACCCATAATTTTTACTCAAACGACCGGTCTTAATTATTTTCAATTTACCTTTCAAATATACTTCGTAGATGTTGGAGCTTTCATGCTTATTTTTCACACATACCAGATACTCGTTGACCTTGGACCTTCTAAAATGGGATTTTATTGAATAGAAATGAACAACTTCTCCATTCCAGATGTCGTTGAACTCTAATTTCCTATGGCCCCTACTGTTGTGGCCAGTTGTGAGGAACGCTGAGATCTGAAATTGAGTAGCAGCTGAAATGTCCCAGCTTTTCTACTTTGGGAGAAATAATACAATAAAACAAAAACATGGAATAATAATAATAATACACAAAATGCTTGAGTGAGTAGAGGAATATATTACAAACAAAACTGCTCTGATTTTCCAAACTATTCCATTGCCATTATGTGTTGTTTTGTGGCATATATAATCTACCTTCATCAAGTACTTTAGTCAGTTTCAGCAACACAAAGTTCTGTTTCTCTTCTGAACACAAAAAAAATCCCTATTTTTTTCAGATCTCCAATGGAACATTGCTGTCCAAATAGCTCCATGTGGCACTTTATTTCAATATGGCAAATTTACCCAGTAACAATTGTTTTATATTTACCAATAATCCACCCTGAACTCATATGTCCCCAGAGCCTAGCAAGTTACCAGGGACAACTGTGTACTCTCTCAAGATTACACCATCTTGCTTCTAGCCTAACAACAGGGCAAAAGCCAATTTAGTGCTTGCAATGGTGCTTGCTATTTTAATTGCCCTCAAACTATCTCCAGATGTCTCCTGATTCCAGGAATGAATAGAGCTGCTGCTGTTGCTGCTTAGGAGGCTTTGACAACCCCTTCCTACATGTACACCATATAAAATGATTTACTGCTCTGCCATCTCCAAGGCAAAGCTTGTTGGGGTCGGTTAATAACTTTTTCTCTCAGCTTTTCTGTTGGTGGTCAGGTCTGCTCAGATTGTGCCTTAGCCCCTGGAGAGAGGAGGATTCAAAAGGGGGTGTGAAATTCCTCGATAAAGCTGGAATAGTCCTGGTTAAAGTTGTTCCAGAAAATAGAACTCCATTTGTTTCACATATTTTTTTGGGAATGACTTAAGATGGCTTTGAACTCTGATTCCTTTCCTTCCTTGCTACCTCATCTCCATTGTAAGCATACATAATGGTTCAATTTCTGCTTCATATATAACACTAAGGAAAGCGCAATGGTCCGCAACCTTTTCAGCTTGGTGGCTCAGTCCAGCGTGGGAGGACGGAGCGTGTGAATATCAGATGCAGAAATGGAGCTTCACATGAGAATATAAGTGCTCTCTGCTCACACAAGTGGAGTTTTGCACTGTCTGCTTGCCCATCTGTTCCATGGCTCAGTTTTGAACGGGCTGTGGCTTGCTGGTGGGCCATATCCCAGGATTTGGGGACCCCTGGTGTAATGGTTAAAGCCATAAGTTATCACTCTCTCTCTCAGCCCTAGGAAGGTGGCAATGACAAACCATTTCTGAAATCTTGCCAAAAAATACTTTGTCAGCAAGTCACCAGTAGTCAACATTGACATGAAGGCAATAATAATAATAATAACAACTTGTAATGATGGCTAGCCTTTCCTACAAACCACAATCTGCCATTACTTTGCAATTGACAAACTATTATTTGCTTTGGTGTGCCTCCATTTCTATGATTTAATTCACTTTTGTAATTCTGCTTTGAATGGCAAATTAAATGCTGGTTTGGATTAATGGCAAACTATGGATTATGTTAAAGAGAATACCATTAGTTGAACCTAAAGAGTTGAAGGAGATGGGGAAATTGAAAATATTTCATCTCAGGATGATGCTAATATTAACAGAAGGACACATTATAATCCCATACTCTGCTTTGAGTTTTCAGTTCATGATGAAAACAATTCTGTTTATTCATCTTACTTTTTTTATTACTGCCACTTTTAAATTTAGAATACCAATAGATTCTATTTTTGTTATTTTGGGAGAGTCTTATTAACATTATTTTAAAATATTGGCATTTGTTGATTTTCTTTCAAATTGAGATTTATTTTATAGGATTGGGCAGAGATTGAGTTTCAAAGGGCAAAATGTGCTCTGCAGCACAAACATGTCAGTTCCTGAAATAATGTAGTTGCTCGGGTGGGTGGCCACTTGATCCTAGAAAAAGATGCAGCTGCTTTAAAGAGTTCCCAATAGGTGCTCTTACCCACAGGAACCCACAGGGGGATTTCATTCCAAGATACCAGCCTTCAGCCCACCCTGATGATCTTATAATTTTGGGAAATGTGATTTCAGTTGCACTTGACTCTTCAGCAAGTGCACCTGCTGACTACAAGGGCAGGATTAGATGTAGATGGAAAGCTAAAGATTTTCTCAGTATTCCCTCTCTATCTCTTATTCTGCTGTTTTCTTTGTGTGGCTCCTAATCTTAATGCCTGTCCCGTCTGCCCTTTGACTTGTATAGCAATAACAATAGCATTTAGATTTAATGTATGTACTGCTCCATAGTGCTTTATAGCTCTTTCTAAGCAGTTTGCAGAGTCAGTATATTGCCCCCCCCCCAACAATCTGGGTCCTCATTTTACTGACTTGGGAAGGATGGAAGGTTGAGTCAACCTTGAGCTGATCAGGATCGAACTCTAGGCTGTGGGCAGAGTTTGCCTGCAACGTTGCACCTTAATCAGTTCGCCACCAGAGCTTTGGTCTGATAGGATGATGCTAGCATGGAGCTGGGCTTCACCCATTCAGATTTCTTTTCCATTTATTTCCTGCAAATCAAAGAATTGATGTATTGGTTCTTGCTCAGGTTAGATTCTTGCTACTTCTAGCCATCTTGCTGCCACATTTTCAGGGTGTAGTTGGACATTAGAGCTGGGGGGAATTAAAGGAGATGACAGCAGTTTGCTCTAACTAAAAAGGGGGCATTTTACTACTAAAATTTGTTGGCAAGATCTCAAGATATGAGAGGATTGTAAACAGACAACAGGGAAACCTTTGACTTGCCAGTCATGAATTGTGATCCCATTTTAGTGGAAAGTTGGGATATAAATTTAACAAATAAATCAATAATCAAGGAAAAAAATCCATGTATCAAAACCTTATCAAATCTATTTTCATTTATAATAATCAGAGGGCAATAACCTCTTACATAAAATCCATCAAGTAGAAGAGACACGATTTAATTTTTTGTTTTTCCTATTTTCTTTTAATTGTTTGCTATACAGATTTTGGGATTGCATCCTAATATCTCCTTTAAACATGTAGTTCTACTCCCACTGTCCCAACTCTTCTACTTTTATAACATTCCTAAAGACATTTTTCAAAAATTGAATTGGCCTTTTGATCCCAGCCTTTATAGTTTAGTGGGCTCAGTTTTTATTTCATTTGGTTCAAGAGAAATCCGATCCCCTCCTCCATCCCCATCCCTGGATAAACTCAAGAAACTCAGAAAAATACAGCTCAAATATTCACATGTGTATTTGAAGGATCTTGAGCCGTATATTAGCTTTGCTTTGACTGACAAGCTTGACAAGAAGTATGCCAACATTTCTGAGAAAATAAGTTAATAGATGAATAAAATTTGTTAGTTTCCATTTCCAAAATGTTGATAGAAAACAGTTTTTTTTAAAAAAGAAGAGATATTGCTATGAGCTAGGAAAGAAGATCTAGGAAAGACTGCTATGGGGCAGGATACTCTGATTCAGATGTTGTAATGCATCCCTATCACAAGCCTGATTAAGATTTGAATCAAGGATTTTGCCATAACAGGTGCAATGGTCTGACTGGAATGTTCTTCTCTTTGTAACTTTTTGATATATTTTAAATTTCCCCCCAGGTCTCCTTGCCATCAAGATCTCTAGCAAATGAAACAGATAGAGAAACCCAGGATATAATAGTGTTGCAGTGACAAGTGAAAGATGATCTTTGGTAAAGATGGATAATTATTAATTCAATTTATGTCCTACTTTTTCGTGCTGTCACTATATGTTTGCATATTGGTGGTTTTGACCTTTTCTCTATTGGTCAATTTACAATTTACAATGTTTGGATTGCAGAGGAGTGTTAACATGTCCTATAAGATCACTGAAAGTGGGAAAGCTAATTGTGCAAACTCACACATCTGGATCTCTATATGAAAACTATGTATGTTAAATAGTTATTTTAAAAATATGTTTTCTCTTTTCCTTCTTATTCAGCTGGTATCACATACATATTTTTAAAACATATTTTGTAGATGACAACCTAATTACTTTAAAAATATCCCAGGACTTTGTTTCTTTGTAAAACAGCGAGTTTGGGACTCAGGTCTGAATAATTAATATTCATAGGCTATTTGATGACTTGAATTACATTATAGGCTGCATGAGCCTCATCTTTTTAGTTAACCATATTGATAGGCTTCAAAATAAGATAGAGTCAAGTCAACTGTGGGATAAGGTGGCTGAAAACCTAGTGTTGGAAGAAATGTCCATCTGGGTTTAGTTCCAAGTGGGGAGAAAGACACTGGAAACATGGAGGCTGCTTGGAAGGATGATTTAATGGTGGACAGGACCACATGGGGTTTAAAATCCTGGGCAAAATGGAGCACGTGGGTGAGAGAAGGAGAGAGATTTATACCCTCTGTTGGGCTTTGAACTCCTCTTCCTGTGAAAGAAATGTATTCTGATTGGTTGTCAGACTCCCATGGGCCATGCAGGGGTAACTTTGTAGGTTGTCTTGAGTTCCAGGCTTGGTTGAATCTTGCTGGGTGATGAAGTAATGAAGAGGCTCGTGTTCTGAAAGGGTGTTGGGCAATTCCTATTATGGCTTAATGGCTTTGTCCTGGTTTGGATCTTGGGTGAGGGCTAATCCTATCATGTCCTGAGGGTGAAGGTCTTTTGTTGTATAGATAAGCTGGCCCAGCCTTTTGTCTTGTAGATAGGTTAGCTCCAAAATATCTGCGGGGGTGGGGGGCAGGGAGCTGAGGCTCTGAGTTTATGTCTTTAGACACATGTTTCTCCTTTAGGGAAAATATAATATTCTGCCTTTTTAATATGTCCTAGAATATTTCATTTTTTCTAGGAGAGGAGTGGGTGCTAACTTTCTACACTAGCAAGCAGGGCAAAGATTTATAATGGAAATGAAGTGACTGAACAAGCATTTTCTCTTTTTTTTCTCCCTCTGGGGGATTTGAGAGATGGTTTGGTTATTTCATTGGGTGAAGGGCAAACATTTTTTATATGTTCAGAAAATAAAAGTATGGTTTTCCATCAGCTTTCCTTTTCTGCTACTCCTATTGCTGTATAAGAATGGCACAACATTCTACTACTAAAACTGGATCGCATGAGGGAAGCATCTCCCTTAAGACAATTACAGGAATCCTGCTACTGATAATGAGAAAGAAGCTGGCTGTCTAACCTGAGCCTGAAATATTCATTTCTGATTGACAGTTGCCATTAAATTATATCTTATTTGTCACACTCCATTGGAATGAAGAACTGAACAAATGGAATTGGGCAAACTTTTTTTCTAATGCAGAATCTTTAGCAGTGTGGATGTGTTGTGTCTTTTCTCTGGGGTCTTAAACTCCAATCCTGGACTAGCTATATATTATTGAATCTACCTGGATGTGAGCTTACCATTTAAAGGCCTTTTGAGTGATTAATATTGAGTTCCTCAGAGCTGTTCCCAACTAACCTCAATGGTGACCATCAGCTTGGTGACCATCAGATGATCCCTTTAATGTTTGGGTGTCCAAACTGCTCTGCTAAATAATTTGCCCAAGCAAAATAGTTAGCCCAAGATCTCTTTCCTAGTGCAGAGTAGTCCCACTAAAGAATGGAACATCACCATCATCAGATACCTGGATGCGTCTTCCAGTTTTATGATGGGCCACATGGGCTCATTTAGGTTCTAAGCTCTCTAAATCTCACCACCTCTAGGAAGAAAGCCAAAGAACCCATTTCTCCCATGTAGGTAAGGACATCCATAAAAGGCAGAGGAGCAGTTTCTGGAACATTTACAGTGGAGCTCTTTTGCAGGAATGATTCAACAGGGCACATCCATAGGTAACAAATAAAGAGATCTGGGAAGAATTGTTTTTGTAGAAATATTTCCTGTGCCTAAAATGAATATATGAATCTTGGGTGGCTTTCAGGCAAGTGTAGTAATTCAACCATAACTTTGACTTACCTCTTTGAGATGTTAACAGCTTGCCTTTGATCTATTGCAAATGGTAGTTGGCTCTCCCATCCTCCCTTCAATGGGCCTAACATTTTCCCCTCCTGCTTACAAAAGTGGCAGAATGCCCGGGCTTTGAATAAGTACCATAGATGCTGATGCAGACTACCACCTGGGAGTCTAAATGAGACTTCAACTGTCTGAACTAATTTGATTCTTATTATGAGATGACCTTATTGGAGATACTTGGAAATGAGTTCTTGCCTTCATTATAAGGACAAAAGAGTTGAATCTAAAGCTATATATTTAAGGGCATAGCTAAGGTATGCATGGAGGGCAAAGGATAATGTATCAAGGAAGGCTCAGCAAAACAGAAGCAAGGTTTGGCTTGCAGTGAGAGGGCAATTTAAGGAGGAAGGAAGAAAAATGATGTTCTGAAGAGAAGCAATTTGAATGCTCTACCCACAGGAGGCCCAGGGATCACCATTTCCCTAAATTGGTTTTAGATAATGGAGGTTTGATTGTAAAACTATTGCAAATAAGCCCAAGAGTGTCTGGCTGTATGTGCATTTACTTCCCTGTTATTTTATCACTTCAGCCAAATTTTATTCAGCCAAAAGGCTCATAAACAGAAAAATGGAAATTTCTCAGTCATCCTTTTGTGTGTGAAACCATAGGGTGATCTCTAATGCCAGAGAGCTTTCTGGTTCTGGCGCAAATTGAAAAGTATCAACTCCATTATTAATATTCATACCATATTTATACCCTGCTGTTGGGGAAACCTTAATGAAAGAATGGCCCGAAGCAGCATTCAGTTGCTGTGAAAAACTGCCTTTGATTAAATTATGGAAATGGATTTGTAAGATGTGGGTGGGTTCGAAGAAAGTCAGAAGTCTTTGGGCTCTTAGGAGCTGAGGCCAAATTTTAGTTTCAGCGCTAGCTCATTGGATCTTTACAAGTATCAGATGGTAATGATGGAAATGAAAGCTGAACCTCGTCTCTATACGTAAACTCAAGGAAACCTAATATTTTTCAGCCATTGTTTTTTCATTCTCTATAAAGATAAAAGCAAACAGCGCCATGCATATTTGTAAACATGTTCGGGAACCTCCATTGAGAAATGATTGAGAATTGGCAACTTTTCTTAGCTGCTCCCAAGCCCTTAGTAACTCTTAAAGCCAAAAAGCAAGACATTCACAGAGACTTTTTCAGCCCAGTTTATTAAAAGAAAAAAAGGAATGGGGCTGTAGAAAGGTTGACAGTTATTGGCACTGTGTGTGTGTATCTTGCTTTTTGGCTGTAAACAGTTACTAAGGCCAGCCCCCTGCTCAGGCAGGAGATCCTATACCATTTCAGCCAGTCTATTCTTAAAAACCTCCAGTGAAAACCCAGGGGGGGGTTCTAGACATTAAGCAGGGGAAGTTTGTGAGTATTGATCTAAGTTACATTTTGTCAACCCGCTAGCAGGAAATTATTCTGACATATCTGGAGGACTTCACACTGAGGAAGACTGCCATGAAGTACTCAAATTATGATATTCCTAAATGTCCCATGAGGCTGACATCACAGTTAGCTTATCTACAAGGGGCAGCCTTCTTCCTTCTGTGGAATGGCTGCCCACAGAAATTGAAGTTATGACTCAGTGCTGTCTAACCATAAGTCCTCATTGTAATTTCCTAGTATGTGTACTATGCATTAGGAATTCTGCTGATTCTCAGGATCCCAATTTTCAGGCCCTCCATTTGAAGAAAACTGGTTTACGGATGAATTGTCTGAATTTTTCACTATACAGATAGCGAAAACGCTGGTAAGTACAGATTTAAACAAGAATGATTCAGTAGAAAGCAAACTTCAGGCATGGACTGATAAGCTCAAATCTGAATTAAATTTACCAAATATCAAGAATTGAATTGTGCCTAATCTATTTTTGAGGATTATGGTAAAAGCAAAATGGAAGGGTGAGGTAAAAATAGATATAGTACCTGAACACCTTTGAAGAAATGCAGGATAAAAATGCAACACATCCATGCAAGGATGTACATACATTCTTGCACATAGATATCACCAGGCTAATCAGTGGCTGTGTATACTAAGTTGCAACTATCTCATTTCTTGCTATTGTTCTAACTACGGGTAAAAGAAGGACTTTTAACAAAATCACGTGCTGTTGTAGGCTTAGTATTCCATTTAGAGTATAGTTTCAAACAGCAAGGTGGGATTCTGGAAGGTGTGTTTATTTTGCCTTAGCAACCTATTGATTCTTATTGCTAGATTAAGATCCACAATGTAGGATCCTATCCTTCTTTGGCTTAAACTAGAATTGACTTGGACACCACCAAGACAAATTGGCCTGTGGGTAATGAATATAGGTAAAGAGAAATCTGGGCTCCAAGTTCAATATAATTAATGAAGTGTTACTAATGCTCCTGAGCTGGTAGGTTTTCAATTCACTGTAATGATTTAATTGTGAATCTCCCATCAGACCAGGCATAGACATTACAAATGATAGCAAAAGATGCTGCTGAGGAATATTGCAAGTCACTCATTGCTATTGACACATACAAGATTGTGTAGCAGTAGCCATGCTGTTATGGGTTCACTTTGATGTTTTCTTTTAAAACTAAGACTTAAAAGACACTAAATTCTTCTTTGCCAATGGGATGGTAAATGCAATGACCCAACACTATTCTAAGTTGGATAATGAAGGATATGACAGCAGCTTCTAAATCTCTCTTCCTTTTGCAAAAGTATATCCATGGTATTAGGGGCTTAACTGCTGGTTCACATGCCTGCTTTTACCTGAAGAGAACAGACAATTCCACATTCATCTGGCTAATCGAGCGTTCCCTTGTTTGTTTCTTTGTGTTCTTCTTTGATTTGTATACATTTCTTCCTCCAAAGGGAAGCCCAAAGCAACTGACATCACATTTAGAAAACAAAATAAAAAGGAGTAATACTTATTGCAATTTATATAAATCTTCAATCTGGATATGGAGGATGTGTCAAAATATACAGATGCCTGACTGTCTATATAGTTGCTAGAGCCAGATGCCATATGGTCAATTCTATTTTAGTCAAAGTCCTGCAATCAGCTGCATGATTTAGCAAACAGGAAATCTTTCTAGCAGACCATTCTTGCCCTTCAGCAATAACAGCATCTTAGAGAAAGGTGGCAGTTTCTGGAGTGAATATTCAAGACATAACAGAATATTTCGAAATCAAATGCTTCAGTTTATTTAAGAACCTGTACCATGGTTGTCATTATCATTGTAGTTATCATCATACTCTTTATAAAATCAATTATATTAATTATATTAAATCAATTATATATACATATTTGTTTTCTGAGGTTTTCGCGGGTATTTGTATGTGTATCTTCGGTTTTTCAGGTTTTTTCCCGCGTAGATTTGAAGGTTTCTTGGCGACGTTTCGATGAAGTCTCATT
>JANHFL010002748.1:4785-17407 GCA_032468155.1 Oxyrhabdium leporinum | reverse complement strand
ATAGCTCCTTAAGTCCACTTTTTAAATTGCTAGTTAATTCCAGAATTCAAAAATCATTCCATTAGGTATCCTCCAGGGTTTCAAGGTTAAATCTCTGGTGACTATACAATAGATAAGTATAGAACAGTAGATAATACAGCAGACCTTCAGGTGTTATTTTCTGCCTTTATCAAAATTTTCCAAGGTTGTTTCTATTATTCAAGGAGTCTAGCATAATATGTATACATTCACCAATAGATGGTGCTTTCAGCTTGAAATTCAATGTTAAGGCTATTCTGTCAGCTGTTTATTTCCGGTTAATGCAGAAAAAATATCCATTTTAAAATGCCTATTCAAAGTCATGCCAATAAGATTTATCCATCCAATCTTTCTGTATTATATAACTTTTACTTATTTCCTGTTAGAGTGCACTTTCTGTCTGTCTTTCTTTGATTGCTACTTGAAAATATTCCAAAGAGCTGCTTTTTCCAGATTTATTTTCCTTTAGGGTAAATCCTAGACAAAATTTAAAAATCACCTTACCCAGCACCAATCACCGTCCACTCTCACCATTCCAGCACGGTCTTCGTTTCTTCGGCTGCCCCAGCATCATGGCAGTCATGGCAAAGAGGGAAGAAACCAGGGTCCAGCAGAAGAGCCACCACTCTCCATGACCCCTCCTTTGTATGTCACCCCTTCGGATGACTTTAGTCCCCTGGGGGACCCTCTGATGAAGAGAATTTGACGTGGGGATGCGGAGCCTCGCTCCCCTGCGTTGATCTTGCAGTGACGTCAAACCGGAAGTCCTAAATGATGCTGTCTTGTCTCCAGTTAGATTTGATTGATCATCATCACCTAGCCCATAAAACCCATCTTTTGCCTTTCCTTTGATGATGATAATCACCGTGTCTAGAATCTGAATGATTTTGTGGATCTATTTGTAGTTCAAGGTCAAAATAGCAATAGCAGTTCACTTGTATACCATTTCACAGTGCTTTACAGCCTCTCTGAGCAGTTTACAGAGTCAGCATATCACCCCCAACAATCTGGGTCCTCATTTTACCAACCTCAGAAGGTTGGAAGGCTATGTCAATCTTGAGCCAGTCAGGATCGAACTGCTGGCAGTCGGCAGAGTTAGACTGCAATGCTGCATTCTAACCACTGTGCCACCACAGCTCAGTGATGATGATGATCACCTAGTTTGGGTAATGAAACATCTGCAAGAAAACAACCAAGCTCAGAGAGCACCAAGGGCCCCTCATTTTGTGGCTTTGCATGGAAGCACAACTGCTGCTGGCTGCACAACACTCAAGCTGCAAGATGCACTTCTCCATAGGGTCTGCAATAGGCATTCCCACCATACTTCTAACTAGGTAAAGGCATCATGGGAGGTTTTATGGGTAGGACTAGGAGCCAGATCTCTACTCCTTCTATATCAAATCTTCACATATTCATGAAAGCTGATGAAGAAAGATGTGCTTCAAATGAAACTTTAGAAACAAGATGCTGAGAGCACTTTGCCATTCAAAGGAAGACACAAAATATTCTTCTTTTCCTTGAAGTGTTTAAGAGTGGGAATATATATCTTAAGCTAATGTAGGTTGAGAGATCTGGGGGGGGGGGATATGCATTCAGTGCTGCATTTTCATTGTTTGTTTGCACTCTCTATTAGACCAGTTGTAGAGAATTAGACTAGTGGTTCTGGAGGATGAAATAATAATCTTAGAGGGTCTGCCCTAATAAAATACTCAGTTCACATTTATTTTTTTCTTGTCTCTCTCTCTTCCATGCTTCTAATCTTTAAGTATTCAGAACAAAAAGGGGAAAAATGTGGATTCTGATTTAAAAAAAAGATAAGAAATATTCTCAACACATATATGTTTCTATTTGGAGCTATCTTAAACCATAGCACCATCAAAACTACCTGCTACAATGAGAATTACCATGGCTATATTTATTTTTGGATGTGAGCCATTTTGTTTGTAGGCAAGGAGAACAGATTTTAAAAGAACAAGGAATAAAATGAACATCGGGAGCTTCTAAAGCTAGGCCAGACATCCTCTGATTTCAACATATTTTTTAAAAAGAAGCAAGAGAAGATTCTATGTTGACTAGTATCACATCTATTCTGTGGTGACTAGCATCACATCTGGTAGTTTCTAGTTCATTCATGTTGACTTGGCTGCTATCAAGTGCCCAGGAAATCAGGAGATTCCGGCAGTTCAAATGAGTATGAAAATTTATTGCGAGCTTAATCTCTCTACAAGAATCTGAGCTACTAACAAAGAGGGGAAATGCAGAAAAGATAAGAGAGGCATTCAAAGTGGGCTGGACTGAAGGGACTCATGACTTATGACACGTTTGTCTCCTCCCTTGGGCTCAGCCTGGTCATCTCCTACAGCTGCTGCCATTAGGTATTTGTCAATGCCTCCATCACCAGCCATATCTTATATAGTGGAGCAGCCCCTTGATTGCACCCTCTATTTGTGTCCTGAAGTCCAGTTGTAACAGCATCGCTGAGCTAGATGGTAGCCTGATGAATGACCCCACTTTATGTAGCTTATGTGCCTGTCACATATAAATGAATGTCTAGTGATGAACACAGTGGAGTGAACAGAGGAGACATATATCTCTAATGATGCAGGCATATAAAACAGATTATCAGTGACTCTGGAACATGACCACCATATGCTTACAGATACATGCCTTGCCCCTTCCCAACTTATGGTAATTATAACAGCAAATGCTGGTACCAGAGGCATTCACATCTGCTGAATATAGAGGAAATGTTCCCTAAGTGTATACTTTAACCAAGTTATCTGGAGGAAGAGTTAGGAGTCACCCTTTCCAATTTGGCAGAATATAATTAGAGCCTAGCTATGAAGCAACGCCCAACCCTTTAACATTTCCACTTGGGGGGAAATAAAGTCGCAGCTATATTCCCACCATAAAATGTTTCCTTAATACATTTTTATAGCATATGCATTAGGTCTCATAGTCTTGCTGGGTAATAATTTTTGGCAACCAGGGAAACATTATTGACTTCAGAATGATTTATTAAAGATATTTTACCGAGGGGGAGAAAAATCAATGGATCTACTGATCTAAATACCCAAATAATAGAGAGAGATTTCATAAGCGGTTTCTTACAATGTGCACCGAGCGATAATAGGGCTCCCATTCTGAAGTGCTTCATCAATTAACTACTCTAGTCAATAGGCTGAATTCTTATCATACACAGAAAGCTCCTTCTCTATGGGAGGGAAGGACAAAGGAAAGCTCAGAAAACAGATAAACACCGCAGGATGCTAGATACAGTCAAATTCTTGCGGTTAATGCAGTTAACAGTCTCTAATGCCCTTCTGATATTTAAATCACTGCAATGGTTTTGTTTTGTTTTTTTATTTCACACCGCTTTAATTGGGAAGCCGCAATTAACTATTTATTAAATTGTTTCTAAAGTTTTTCATGCACAAGGTTATGCAGTGGAGTGTCTCTGAAGAGATTCTCTGCCACTATCAAATCCTTCGAGCAGATTTCAATGAGATCTTTAACAGCATTAATTTGCAAGTAAGTGTGGGTATGTATTTAGTGAGAGTAATATTTCTTTTTCTTAAAAATCGCTGTTAAATGTCTGTCCCTTGCAGTGGCCAGCCCAAAAGCTGGGGTTGTCTTAAGTCCACTTCTGACTTGCATCATCTTTTTAAAGTATAAATGAATGTTTGTGTACCCTTTGAGGCAGTGATGGGAAAGATATGTGCCCAAGTATGCTAGTTTTTATCTTATTTTATTTAAAAAAATGGCAGAAGGAGTTATGATCTAAGGAAATGTGTCAGTTCTGTCAGTTCAAAGCAGTTTATTACATGCTACCTATACACAAGAATCTGATTTACTAATAGTCAAGTCAAATTGGCACCAGATAAGAATTGACAGAATCCACGGGGGCTGGAATTAGGGCTCTTGTGGCCGCGTAAGGATTCCAAACTGATGATGTATTTGACCTTGCCTTCGGGCTCTGCCTGATCATCTCCTACAGGTTGGACACTAATAGGACAGACTCTGATTAGGGAAGCTTCGTCATCATAGCTCTGTTCAGAATAGAAATTCAGTGTTCACTTCAGTAACAGTTAATTCGGGTTAGGACGGCAAATTCACTTAAGCACTTCCTTATCCTTTTCTTTCTCTTGGAACTGCTTTTCCCAGAACTACGACTGGCAGGCAGGGATTCTTGGTATCAAACCAAAGGTGTAAGAGACAGATCTGCTTCCCTTCTGTTTCTATTACTTTCAAAGCAGTAAGAAGACCAGCAGATGAGGAGAGAGAGATAGCCATTAAGCAAGCAGGAGGCATCAGGTACATACAGTAGAACCTCTGGTCACGATCATAATTCATTCCATAACTTTGTCAATTTCTTTGTCTTCTAAGGTTTCCTCTTCAGGAATTTCTGGGTCAGGGGTCATGTTTGATCGCCACCCGAGTATGTGTTTGTGACCAGATTAAAAAATGTTGTGAATTTTTTGGTTGGAACCCTATTTGGTTGTGGTCAGAAGCGTTAGTGACCAGAGGTTCTACTGGGGTTTGTGAGATATGAATCAAGCACTTAATGTATTATGGGATGAGTCACAAAAATGTCCAAAATCATCTCTCAGTTAAATTAACCTCCCAAACTCCTGTCTGGAAGGGAGCAACACAGACTCAATTAAAATATATATTTTTCCAAATGCTAATACTGGAATTATTAATCCTAATTATTTATCCAGAGTTGCCATTTAAAATGCACAATTAGATAAACCATTTACCATTGCCATGGTTTTGTTTTTTTTTAAATCATAGGCTAAAGGATTTCTGAACATAAATGAATTTGTCATAGGTAAGACCTTGCTTAGTTTATTTGTGGATATTTGTTTCTTTCTCCTAGTTTTTCCTGTCATGTATCCTTGGCCTTTATTTCAATTATTAAATTGTCTGGGTTTTGAATCTTTTTGTTAAGAAAATGGATGGACATTGCTGGAATTGTTTTTTGTTTTTTTGTTTTTTAAGAAGTTTCCATTGAAACTTGTTCAAATCTGGACCTTTCAAGGACTGAAATAAAACTGAAGCTGATACTTGATGAGGATGAAACTCATTGCTGCTTTGTTCATAGCCATCCATCCATAGGAGAACACAGCTCTACTACTGTATTTGATCTAGAAGATAACTCCTGATAGAGGGAGTGATGTCTACAGGAAATTGCAATGGCACTCGAAGAACATGCCTACAATCAGGTTGCACAAATGCTAACCTTACATACTTTTGTCCCGATGACCGACATAAGTGGATATAAATAATTGCATTTCTATGAAGATGTCAGCACGGACGCTTTGTTATTTGTCCCTCTTGTTCACCAGGGATACTGATAAGCTGAATCTCCATCTTGATTTCCCCAGCCTCATATAGTAGCAGTCAAATGCCGCAAAGAATATGGGGATCTTTTAACACCGAGGGTGGAGGTTCGTCCTCTGAGCTTCTGGGTTGGTTCTCAAATGTTTTGTTATCAGGCTAGGTAATATTTTTCAGCAGAATGTCAGTGTTGGTATTCTTCTGCTTATAAGGGGGTTTGTGTGGTAAGATGAGAGGGTCACATCAGGTGAGAGTCATGTGATGGGTCTAGTGATGGTCAGCTGTGATGAGTCTCATCATAAGACCCATCATAAGACCCTCACCTCATGTGACAGTGGCGAGTATCTATAGCTCAGGTGTAGGATGAGGGTAGAGGTTCATTCTCTGAGCTTGTGGGTTGGTTTCCAAATGTTTTGTTATCAGGCTCGATAACATCTTCTGTGGAATTTAGGGAATATCAGTGTTGGTGGTGTTCTGCTTATAAGGGTTTTGGTGTGGTTAGTAAGTCTTGTGATGGGAAGGTCATGTCAGGTAAGGGTCTTGCGATGGGTCAGGTGTGGGTTCACATCAAGTTAGGGTCTTGTGGTGGGTCTTGTGATGGCACTGCCCCTTAAAGTTGGCTCCTTTATCTTTACTTTTTTCTCATCTTTTTCCTTTGATCTTATCTTGATTTTACTTCCCATAATTTGAACAAACCTTCCCAGCCTTGATCTGACTCCCTAGAACAAGATAAGGCTTTTCTGGTTTCAACAATGTGGAGAGGCAGTGAAGCAATGAGCCAGTAACTACCCTAGGCTTAACATTTAAGATGGATATAAAGCATCTGATTACAAAATTAAAATCAGTTCAAGAATGAGCAAAGATTGATTCTTGAAACAAATCAGTAATACAGCAAGGTCAGAATGGAGAATGAAACAATATTTTCAACAACCAGGTGTCATGCATTATTTTTTAAACCATGCCCAGTTAGATTGACCGCAGACTCAAAAGAGCCATAAAAATGCTGGAGTGCGTGGATAAGTAGTTTCTGTATATCTCCCTACAAGGATTGGGGAAATGTTTTATTTTGAAAAAAATAAAATAAAATAAAAACAACCTAAGATATAAAAGTAAAATATAAAATTTACAAATTTATGTGCGAATGCTTTGTGTTGTCTCTGTCCTATATTCTATTGCTATTATTTTATTATGCTAATCATTATAACCATTATTATATTACATTGCTACTAGTCAATTGCTATTACAATATTTCCTTTATACTATACTCTATAGTATAATTCTTCTATTATTATTACAACATTTCTTCTTTCCTATTACTCTACGACACTCTATAGTATTACTCGCAATGTTTTCTTCTTACCAATTCATTTCTGCCTTCTGCCTTAATTCCTTTCTCTCTCTCTCTGGGATCTCTTCTGATTTTGCTTCTCTGTTTATGGCCAGCATGTACGGTGCTTGCATTTTTTGACATTGTGTTGTGCTCCTTCTTTTTCCTCTGGACCATCCACTTGCTTTGAAGGGAGAAACACGTCATTTTATTTGGCTGCTTTTCTCTGTTTATTGGTGAGTGTAGAGCTTCCAAAACGGGTATCTCCTCCTATATCTGTTTCAAGGCTGCAGCTTTATTGGAAACTCTTGCCTTGCTGGCACTGGGGAAACTGCTCAGATGTGGGGGGGAGAAAGCAGCACAGGGGCCTGCAATTTTTCTAAGAAACCTGCTCTTCCAAATCAGGGTCCTGAAGATGTTTTATACCAGGCTTTGAAAGTACCCCCAAGGTTAGTTGCAGGCCATCAGAGATATTCTTCCAAAGTTTATCCTGATTAATAAACATAAGTTTACAAGGTATTCAATTTTTTTTAAAGTAAACAATTGACTGATCTCTGCAGGGAACTAAGAATAGTGTGTGATAATACGTGTGGCCACATCATAATGCAATGACACAACTTACATACTTGCGTTAGACATCATGAAATACATAATTGTATTATTTCTCTGGTAGTATCATGGCTTATATATCACCACCGTGATATCATTGTGGCTTAGATGCTACTTCTGACCATGCATCCTTTCCCACTGAGGTTCCCAAAGACTGGAGAAGATCTACTTCTTTTTCAAAGAATGGGAGAGACTCTCGGTGTCCTTAAAATGATATTTCATCATTGTATTGAACAGAATTTTCATCGTCTGGATCCAATATTGATAGAGGTACACTGTATTTCTGCAAATGCCACAGCTTCTGCTTTAGAGAGATCCTCCCAGAGAAACATGCCCCTTCTAGGGATGATGGAGAAGATTAAGGGCTCAATAAACAATATTATAATTTTCTGTTGATATTTTTCACTTATTCAGTTACTTTCAACTCTTTCTGGCCCATTGGAGATAATTACACAGGATTATCAGTATTACTGATCATTTAAGTTTTTATAAGCTCACACTTGTATCATCATAATATCTAGCCACGCTGCCTTTTGTCTGCCCTTTTGCAATTGCTTACATTTTTCCAAATATCAATGTCTTCTCTAGTGACTCTTGCCTTTGCATTATGTGTCCAAAATATTTAATCTTGAGCATCATTTTTCATGTTTAACTTCAAGTTTTATATCATCTAGTACTTAATGGTCTGATTTCTTTGCATTCAAATTATACTCAGCAATTTTCTTCACTGCTACAATGCGGAGGCATCCATTTTATTTTATTCAGTCTTTCACACGATCCAGCTTTCACAGCCCTACCACTGGTAAATCATGGGTGCAGCAAAATATGCCTTTGATTTCTGTTAGGATGATTTTATATATTACATTGCCACAATTTTTAATATATTCAGGTGTAGGGAAATACTCATAGATATTGCAAACTCTAAATGGGCATCTATGAACAAAGTGTAACAACTGGACAGATAAATGTTAGGGATTAGCTTTTAATGCCTGCATATTTCCCAAATATTATATAAAAAGGACTATTTTCACGATAACTGTTAGAATGTAAAAAATACCTTTCCAAGATTTGCTTCAGAGTTGGCCTGCCTTAAAAACAACAACTGCATAGCTTTCTATGTTTACTTGATCTCTTGATTTTACTCATAGTTGGTAACATTAAACTATAACATTACTATCTTATAAGCTACAATAAAGAGGAATGAACTGGTCTTTAGATTTATTAGATTCAGATCTTTAAACATGGATAATCATTCTACGATAGCATGCAAAAGAGATCTCATTCAGAACTACCTATCATCTGAACACATATTTAGGTTAGCATTTGCATCAGTAATGCAAACTTACATGACATTCAGAAAAAAAGAGCCTTGTGCATAAATCATTATAGGAAGACAACTCATTTTTTCACCAGCAATTTAGTAGTCCTGCTGTTAACTGTTCCCTGTTGAAATCAGCTATAGAAGGCAGTGGGTGTTACAACAAACATTTTGTTGTGTGAGAGCCCATAAATATTTGTTATCAGGGACCTGACAGATGTAAGCAAGAAAAATGTGTTTACCATTCAGGGCAATCATCTGTGATGATGATTGTATAACCTAAGCTGCTTACAGTAAATTGGAGGTGTAACACTATCTCATTCTCAATGGCTTATTGACAGTGAAGGGTGGTTCACAAGCTAGGATGCTGCTTTGAAAAGCTGAGCCTGTGAATTTCATCCATGGCAAGTGGGATTTTTGCAGCACAAGTGTGCTTCCTGTGGCCCTCTAGAGCTCACCAAAACATAACTCCTAGCAGACCTAGTCAGTAGTTTGAAATGAGTTGAAACTCTTAGATTTAACAGAATAACAGAGTTGGAAGGGACCTTGGAGGACTTCTAGTCCAACCCCCTGCTCAGGCAGGAAACTCTATATCATTTCAGACAAATGGTTGGCTAATCTCTTCTTGCAAAACTTCCAGTGTTGGAGCATTCACAACTTTTGGAAACAAGTTGTTCCAGTGATTAATTGTAAGAACTGTCAGGAAATTCCTCCTTAGTTCTAGGTTGCTTCTCTCCTTGATTAGTTTCCACCCATTGATTCTTGTCCTGCCTTCAGGTGCTTTGGAGAATAGCTTGACTCCCTCTTCTTTGTGGCAATCCCCGAGATAGTAGAACACTGCTATCATGTCACCCCTGGTCCTTCTTTTCATTAAACTAGACATACCCAGTTGCAGCAACCATTCTTTATATGTTTTAGTCTCCTAATCATCTTTATTGCTCTTCTCTGCACTCATAATACACTTTTGGTACATTTCTATATGATTTGATCTCCTTAAGGAAAAGTACTAGAAACAATTGCAAATTTACTATAAGATCATCCTTGGGGTTTGCAAATCGTATCCTAATACCGCTCTCAGAAAGGAGGCTTTGGGGGCAAAAATTCAATGTTTCACTCAGCGAAATGAAACTAATTTTGTGGGTCCATTTCACCTGGAATTTCAGCCAGACATGGCTCAGGTCATCTTGATAAGCAAGCAGTCCTTGAAACTAGTTGGAAGAAGTGCAGCCTGCTAAAACATTCAGTAGTTTTAACCATGATATTCTCCGGCACATCCAGCAGGGCTGGGCCGTGGGAGCAATTTTGCAGTGGTTCTAATTGGGGTATGCCCAGTTGGCAATCCACAGGTTTGTACTTGACTACCTTTGCTGTTTAACCACTACATGTAAATGCAAGGAAAGGTCATTTGGAACATTGCAATGGGTTGCTGTGAATATGCTAATGGCATACAGCTTTACAGTTCTCTGCTTTCTAACTCCAATGACTCCAAACACTGCTTGAATCAGGCTGGATGAAGGAGAACAAGCTGAAATTAAACCTAGGCTTCCCGTCTAGATTTCTCTATGGCCACTAGAGAACCTGGGATTGAACTAAAGCTTATTGGCTTCTCAGAAACAGTAGAGTCAAGATTTGGGACTGTCCCTTGAGCCTCAGCTGTCATTGGATTTGCAGGTGGCAATTGTGGTGAGAAGTACATTGCCTGATTATAGCCTATGCACCAACGGTGATCTTTCCTGAGCCATTTGGACTAGTGCCATTTGTGTATGCCTGGATTATAATCTACATCAGATACTGCAATGTGGGGCTACTCTTGAAAAGAGTCTGAAGTTTAGTACAAAATGTGGTCAGGCTATGACCCACAGATCACTCAATGTGCCTGTCCTGAAAGTTCTGTAGTGGCTACTAAGTGCCTAGCACAACTGAGAGGTGTCAGTGTTGACTTTTAAAGCCATTAAATGCCTCAGGTCTTATTGTCAGCTTCTCCCACTATCAATCCGCCTAGTGACTTAGATTAGTAGAAGAGGCCCATATGGAGATTCCTCTGCTGCTAGGAAGTCAGTTGTTAGATACACAGGAAAGAACTTATGCAGCACCCATGCATGGGATGGAACTGGGGAATCCTTGCTGCTCTCTGAGCTTGGTTGTTTGCTGGCAGACATTTCATTAGGTAACATCATCAAGACCTGGACTAAATTGGAGAAGAACATGTCAGTGATGATGGTGATTTTCCACAAATGTTTGCCAAGGTCATCGAGCCCAGAGTCAGGAGGATGACATCATCCTTTTCATGGACAATGCTACAAAACGAGTGCCATACTATCGTAGAACACAAGGACTGGAGAATTTGTTTTTCTATGGTATGTGAAGCAGGGAGAAAAAGTCAAGCAGCTGGTTTTACTATGAATTAATGGCTAGGGAAACAGTGATATTCCCTTCAATGATTAGAGTAGGAATTGGCTTTCAAACACTAGCTCTGTCTTGGGTTGGCTTGCAGCCTTGGGCAGTTCATTCTATATCAGGTTTGGTTTGCTTATGGCCAAGATAGGGTCAATGGATGGATGAATATGAAAAATGCTATGTGAATAACTCCCTAAAAAGGAGCATTTGGCTTTTCTTCTCTCAGAATTTAGAAAGAAAATAAACATATCCCTTTTCCAAGTGTTTAATTGTCAATTAGTTTAATGACTGATTTTAATCCTATTTATTTGTTTTAAACTTTATATTTTTATTGCTATGAGCTATCCTGAGTATTGTAATAAACCAACAGATGTAATGTAAATTCAATCATAAATACATTTTAAAATGAGCTGAGATGCCTCCAAAGTAATTAGAGCTGGCTTTTCAACTAAATGAAGAAATACATAGGACCGTCTAAAGCAAATATATGATCAATAAACCTGGAATTCAAAGTTAAGAATCACAATGAAAGGCCTCCAAGGTGCCAAACAACTTATGACTAGAAAGATTTAACATAGAGGTTTATACTGGAGGTGGTCTAGGCTAGTTTTTCTTAGCCTGTTTTTCTGATGAGCCCTTCCCACTTCCAAAAATTATGGAGGGCCCCAAAGGAGCATTTGTTTGAGTGGCTTATATTTATCAATATTTACCATATTAAGGATTATAATCAATGCATTTGCTGCCATCACGGCTTCTCACAAATTGTTTGATGGGATTTTATAATTGTATTTTTTTTTAACATATACTGGCAAATAATTTTGATTTCATTGATCCCTGAGTCTTTGAGCCACACTTTAAGAAACACTTGTTTTGGTAATTGGAGAAGAGTGCCCTCCCATCTCAACCATGTTTGCATTCAAGAATGCCAGAGAAGGGAAATTTGGGACCTTAGCATGCTACACCCTTTCCTGTCCAACTGAAAAAGTAGAGCTACAGAAATTTATTTTATGATTTGCTTCAGTTTCCTAAAATTATATGGAAAGGTAAAATGGCAGCCCTATTTAATGGTTGGCCTTCTTCCTTTTGGGGGGCTCTGGCAGATGTCTGACTACTGGATAAATGCCAGTTTTTCTAATTTCCATGGTGATTGCTAGATTATAAAAATGCAGCTTTTGTACTTTCTTCCCAGATTTTCTTCTTTTTTAGCTTAAGCTGAATAGAACTTTCACAAGTGGTGCTTGAACTAGTTGTTGCATTTTCCACATGTATAATTTGGTTGGCTCATTCATTCATTGGTAAAAATGGGTACTTGATGAACAGTTGTCAGGTTTTTTTGTTCTGCTCCCTCAAAGAAACAAATATTCACAAGGAATGTTCCAGTCAAAAGGAATTATTAACATTGGTTGAAAAATAGGTCATAAAGTTTCAGATGCTAACTTAAGGGGAAAAAAAACCCAGAAGTTTATCAAGACATGATATGTGTGTGTGTGTGTGTGTGTGTGTGTGTGTGTATATATATCAGCAACACCAAGTAGTTATATGTTTTGTTGTGAGGGAGACTTGGTTACCCATATATGGGAGGAAGATCAACACTTCCTTTTTGCCTTTCAGCT
>JANHFL010002747.1:106391-125184 GCA_032468155.1 Oxyrhabdium leporinum | reverse complement strand
ACTGAAAAAAATGACTTATGACCATTTTTCACACTTACAACTTTTGTAGCATCCTCATGATCATGTGATCAAAATTCAGATGCTTGGTAACTGGTTCATACTTATGACCATAGCTGTGTTCCAAGTTCATGTGATCATCTTTTGCACCCTTCCGACAAGCAAAATGAATGGCAAAGCCAGATCCACTTAACAACCATGCTACAAACTTATCAACTGCAGTGGTTCACTTAACAACTGTGGCAAGAAAGGCCGTATAATGGAGCAAAACCCATTTAACAAATGTCTCACTTAATAACTGAAATTTTGGGCTCAATTGTGTTAATAAGTCGAGGACTACCTGTACAGGAATTTCTATTAAACGCTAGTGTTTTATTTAGTCCAATGATGGAGTAGAAATTTTTCACACACATAATTCCAAATTTAACTTCTGGCTTTTCTGAAACAAATCAGTATTGGATTTAAGTTTAAGAAAGCCTCCAAAATTCAAGAGATTCAACTTTCAAAGAACTAACTTTGCAATGTGCTTTAATTATCCAATGCAGCAATTATATTTTATTTGCTTTATAAACTTTCTGAATTTATTAGGAATCAGAAGCATAACTTTTTGTATATGAGTACACATGGGTGAATAAATGGGGATATTCTCGAAATGGGAAATGTGACGTTCAAATAAAAAGACCTTGCATTCTGTAAATGTCAAATATTTTTACTCTAATACCGTTGACTTTTGACCTCTTTCACCAAAGAAAGATGTATACCAGGAGAAGCTGATATTAGTGCAAACCTACCTTGAATTTTCAAAAGCATATTTCATTTCCTTTTGACTTTTCTCATTAATTGGGTATAACAGGAGTATGGATAAGCCTAAAAGGATGAGGATGGATGGAATTCCACCAACCAAGATTTTCAGCGTGGTGACAACATGGATGGACTGTGTGCACATCCCTGATTTGTAGCCTACAAATCTATTAAAAAAAAACAGTCATGCAACTGTTACTATAATTCATTCAAATAATAATACACAGCTAAACCTCATTCTGTGCACCCCCCCTTCAATCTGAATGTTGTTCCTGTTGTTTTCTAAGTTTTGCTGGTTTTCTCCTATTGGCTTCTTTTACGTAAAGACTACTCTTTTTAACACTGGTGGCTGACCTTAAAACAATGCCTCTTATATTTATAAAGCAATCTGAGCAATTCATTCATTATGATCAAAACAACAGTATCTTGATCTCCATTAACACTGGTCAGTTGTGTTAACCCAGCCCATTAGTGCCTACCATAAACTAGCAAAACCTGGACCCAGGAAAGAAACGGGAGTGAAAATGGCAATAAATTCTGGACTCCCCTTTTTCTGTTATAGCCAGCACAGTATTTCCCATCATATCACCCAATGTCAACCAAAACAAGATTTGGTTTGAAAACAGCCCAATTAATTTTAGCTCCAGTTCAAGCTGGGCCCCAGATCTAAATCTCAATTCAGAAATTCAAAAACAATTATCATTCTTTTTCGGTTTGATAAAGCTTGTAGAATATTGGTGTTTTTTTTTTAAAAAGCGGAATAAAATCTGAGGGATTGGGTATGGGGGTGATACGAATCCTTTCTTAAACCGAGTTCACATTGAAAATGTATTTATTATATGGCTGCATGTATGGTTAGTAGAGCAACTGAGATAGCTATAAATTGATTACATTTTTAAAATGAATAAATAATGTAGTATCTTTATCACACCAAACTGAGAACTTAGAGATTACCTGCAAGCATAATGACAAGAGCAAGTGTAGGCAGCACATAACCACCCAGTTGCTAAAGTACAATTCCTAACATTTCTAAAACACCGGGACAATGGCAAGGAGTTGTAATTTATCAATATCTGGAGTGCCACAGATTGCCTATCCCCCGGGCCTCTTCTTTTAATTGAACCAATGCAAGATCCCAAACAAAACAAAACTTAAAATACTCACTGTAGACTGAAGGAAGCAATTCCCATTCCAATACCAGTTGAAATCTTGGTGAAAAAGATGAAGGATGAATAGAAAATAGTTTCATGCCCTGGTAAGTGAATGTTCTGCATTCGAAAATGGTCAACTACATCAGGCAGCATGGACCTTTAATCAACAGATTAAAAAGATGCACATCACAGTTAGGTGTCTAGGAAGACCATAGGAAGAGCGGCAACCATCTGTATAACTGCCATTCAAACTTCTGTTAGTTTTTCTTCTAATAAATCCCAGTTATGCAGACCTTTCTTACTTTTCTATCATTCCAGTCCTTGCAAATAACAATAATATGCAAAAACAAAAAAAGTGATCACGTGACCCCACTTGAGAATATGCAAATTGTGCACAATCACTAAAGGGCATCTTAAAATAAGAACCAACTTTTTAAAAAAAAAATGACTTTAACGATCATGTGATTCAGAACTTAGTGAGTGGAAGGTACTTGATCTAAAATTAAATGCACGTTTTGATAATACAGTTTTTATATTTTCATACTGTTCTAAAATAATACTTTTATTAAAATACTTTAAGTAATACATAGCTAATAGGGAAGATTTCATGTGCTTTATTGCCTAATCCTATTTTTTTCCCCACTTTGGATATTTGAAGCTGCTGTTAAAAACCACCAGGATTTTAATCATTTAGCCTCAGACATCTCTTCCACTTGTTTGTCTTAAGATTCTCGACAGGATGTTTGAAAGATTCGATCTCTGACGACACAATCTGAGGCCTCAAGATTGGGATTTTCTGTAATCCCAAGGGCTCCCAGCCCTAAAGACGCCGCTATGTATCATTGCACTGAATCAATTCCATCAGTATTAATTTTTAATTAAACTAAATGAAGCATCTTCTGGAGGCAGACCGCAGGGTATCAACCAAAGGTTAAAGTGCTGCTTTTAGCCAAATACAGATATTCCCTGCATACCCTGCCCCTTATGCTCACCCCTCTACAAGAGTCTCTTACCATGGCAGGAGGAAAGATGCTGCAATGCTAAGTCCAGATACAAAAGCCACAAAGTAGGCAAGAAAGATATTAGGGATAGTCACCAATGTGATTACAGAAGGAATCATCAACTAGAATGAATGAAAATAAGGAGAAAAGATAAATCATTTCATCCTTAATTGAATGTCTAAGAAAGGTTAATGTCTTAACTGGAGAATGATATAAGCAGGACTAAGATTACTGTACAGACAATCATTATAGATGGGGCAGTGTAGTAAGTCACCACCACCTTGTCTAGATTAATATCATTGGTAATGATTGGCATCAGTTTGCTAGAATTTCAAACTTGGGACAAAACCCTGGATTTTCCGTACGCAAGCATGCGCTTCAAAGTGCTACAGTGGTGAGTAGTCTTTTTTGCTGCAGAAACTACCCTTTTAATGATAAGTCTGGTTTTCCTTCTGCTTTGAAAGTCATAGAGCAGTGTTTTTCAAAAATGTACATCGAGAGTACGTGTTACTGGTCCCATCACGTGCTGGCCACGCCCAGGCTCGGCTTAACAAAGGAGGAAAAAGTCGCGATACTTCACCTGATAATGTCGTAACCTCTGGCCTAGATAGAAAAGGCTATTGATCAAATGATTACATTCCAAGCTTTTTGATTATTAGGACTGCGCGGTGCCTTAAATTCATTTTCAAAAGAGTGTTTCAAAGTGCTTAGGAGCACAAGCACTTCTAGAACTCTTTAAAGCGGTCACCTCTTTACCTGGCCTGTCTTAGCTGCCTTCTGCTGTTGCCCCAAGATCATGGAAAAAGGCATGGCTGCCTTAAAGAGTTACAGACAGGTGCTCCATTCATGCCTCTGCATGCTCTGAAGCCCCTTTCTGGAATCTGAAATGCTGTGCAGCCATAGCTATTAATAGCCTACTTACTAATATTCCACATGCTGCTTTTTTTTTGCCAAAATGCTTCAGAAATCTTTGCCAGAACGGTACGCTCACTGTAGCTGATACCTATACATTACAATAGGAAAAAAATGTCAGAAAAGGGAAGAAATAGTTTATGGCTTCAAAGAGAATTAAGCGTACAATTTGAAGACTGCAGTACCGTATAAATATTAATAGCTACACATCACAACAAGAGGGCAGAAACTTGGACCCTGATGGAGCCAGCTAAAGAGATAACCATGAGTTTAACAAGGTGACCAGAGAGACAGAAACCAATATTTTTCCTTTTATTATATTGTGCCAAGGTTAGGTATAAATGGAGAAAGGCCTTCAGTCATGAAAACTTGATTTTCATATAGGTGTGGACCATAGAAATATGACAAGAATAGACATACCGTTCAAAAAGTTTAGCTTTGTCTTCACACTTACCAAGATAATCAGCACTAAATTCTGAAAGTGACCGCGAAGATCAGCTGCATAAGTACAAAAGAGAACGAAATTTCCTTGTTCAATCTACAACAAGAGAAAAGAAAAGAGTGCTAGCAGTTGGGTGGCATATACATTTAATAAATTATTAAAAGAAAATAGAACTATGAGGGTAGACATGATTCAAATGTGAAGGAGGATGGATAAATATAGTGATACTAATAAGGTTTTCCATTTACAATTCATACATCCAAGGTCCGTAAAATGAGGACCCAGATTGTTGGGGGCAATACGCTGACTCTGTAAACCGCTTGGAGAGGGATGTAAAGCACTGTGAAACAGTATATAAATCTACTGTAATTGCTATTTCTTGATATGATTACATAGTAATTGGCTTTTTCATCATTTAAAAATGACTATATAGCATTCTTATAAATGATAAATATGGTATGCTTTTATAAAAAAGCATATTAAATATCTCTGGACATGCATTCTTTTTGTGCCATAAGTTGTATCTTTTCCTTTGATATGAACCCAGGAAGGAGGTTAGCAAACCTGTAACTGTGACATCACTGGATCACACTCACTGACTTTCAACTTAAAAATCTATACATTTTTGATAATTAAATAATAAAAATGCCATGATAGCCAAAATCTGTAAAATCTCTGAATGCCCCACCAGAAGATATTGGGCTGATTTTTAGGGAAAATAAGATCACATCCAGTACATACAATGACGTTTTTATGCTGCAGCTGCATAGATTCTTCAGTGCAATTTATAACAAACCAAGTTTTCACAGATGCTGGGTACAGAGGAATTACCTGAACTGCTGTTAAAATCAGTAGAAATGCTGCTGTAAATATCAAATATGGTTGATGCTTCATGGCATGCTTTTGTCCTTTAAAGAAAGGAACTTTTTTGTCTGGCATTAAGGTGTATGGATCTATAATGGGTGGAATATATACAATGTGGTTTATATGAGATTGTAGATTAATTGAAGAAAACAGACACCCAGAAATATTAATAAGCTTTAAATATGCTCACCAACTTTTTCTTTCACTCCAAAGAATAGGGAAAGGACGCCAACAAGGTAGATGCCTCCTATCAGCCCAGCAGCAATCATGTAGACTTTTTTCTTTAAAGATAGAAGATTTCAATCAAACAACACAAGCAAGAAATAGACAATAAAAAACAAACCATGGCCTAAACAAAATAGAGCTCTAACGGCAAGCAACTCTACGAGTAAAGCGATTAGTTTGTTGGTAGATGGCCGAGGAGAAGAACTATCAGTCTTGTCTGTGTTCAAGGGAATCCCTCTTCAGCTCCCTGCATGATCTTATTCTTCCCTCCCTCCGTCTTCTGTGCGTCTGCTGGACTAGGTGCAATCCCGGCTGAACTAAAGCTCTCAGAGGTAAAGTTTAAATATCTAAATTAACACCTACAACGCAACTATAGATTAGAATGTGAGTAGGAGAGCCAAAACAGTTGCATTGGAAAAAGCAATAGCACTTACATATTGCTTCACAATGCTTTACAGCCGTCTCTCGGTGGTTTACAGAGCCGGCATATTGGCACTAATAATCTGGGTCCTCATTTTACCAACCTTGGAAGGACGATCAGCAGAATTAGCCTGCAATACTGCATTCTAACCACTGCGCCACCACGGCTCTTGGACACTACAAATCCTGCAGTCACTGAAAGAACACTGAAAAAAATGGGGGTATCCTTGGGTTTTTTTTCCGGAACATTGCAAACTAAATACTCCAACAGCTAACTTGTATCCTACAAACATGTCTTGTGAAAAACTTCATTGCTGGGTTCCCATGACAATTCCTTTATATTATCCTCAGCCTTAAGTTATTCTTGGCGTACTAATGTTGTAATAGCATTTTCCTTCTTATTCCAATAGAGAACTGGAAGTGAAGGGGTTATTTTTCTTTTTCTTCCATTCCATTGTGCCCAAGTCTCAGAGACTACATAACTAAACAACTGATTTTGGTGACACTGACACTGCTGCGCTCACATGGGTGAACTGCCCATGGCCAAATGGCGGGGGGTGGGGGGATGGGAGACCAGTGGCAGGGCAGGAGTGCTGGTGGAGGGCTAGCTGAGAATGACCGCCCGTGATAGGTTGGCTGCAATGGGGGGGCCAGGGTGAAGTGGGCACAGTAACGTCCCCGTGATCCCTTGTCCCATTCCCCATACAATTATATTACGTGCAAAACTTTGCAATTGTACCCATTTATGCTTTTTTATTATGTGAATTAAGTGATATCAAGCATATGTCTGGATTTTGCAAGGATAGGTTCATCTCTCATCTCTACACTAATCCTTGTGTCTTGCCACCTTTTGACAAATCCTCATGATACATCATCTCCAAATCACAGTAAAGAGATACAGTTATTAGACATAAACTGAAATAAGAAACATTTCTTGGTAAGTTCCACTAAATTCAAATGCAACTTGCTTTGCAAAAATATTTTTAAGATCCAGATCTATTACATGAAATATGTCGTCCTCATTCCAGTGTAACGTAGCACTATAAAAACACTACAAAATGTTTTTGACTTACTCCATAAGACACATCTAGGACTTCAGAGCTGTTTTCTTGCAGCCGAATAGTTTCATTCTGGATACAGCGACTAGAAGTGTGAGCACCGGCAACTATTTGACCATGTAACGTAGCTCCAATCAGTGTTCCAAGAACTTCAAATGCCATTCCTATGGGAAGAAAACAAACTGCTTCTACAAATCTGGTTGTTTAATGAATGCTGAACCACAGGCACAGGTAGCATTTTCCATAGGGCGTTCAAAATCTGTAGGATGGTGGGTGCAGCTTCCGGAGCAAAACACCATCGCTTTTGTAAAAGCAGCACATCTTGCAGATTCTGACATATGCATCCCTCTAGACAGCTTTCAATAGTAAAACAGTGATTTATAGGTATATTGCAATGAATATCAAACAGAACTATAAGAAGAGGAGGAGGCCATTTTAACATGGGGTCAGAAATTCAGGAAATCATATGTGCAAGGAAATTTTAAAATAAAGTGGGATTACTTAAAGACCAATGGTTTATTTATTACAATGCTATCTCTTCCAGCATAATGCACAGACCCCAGAGAATAAATGGAAATCGACATGTCACTAATTGTCTCTATCTCACTGAGCCTCATGCCCACACATTTCCTTCTCTCTGCTCAATTTCTTTCTAGGTTTCTCTAGTTGAACAGAAACTGCAGTTTGTCTCTGTGTTTGAATTGTTCAACTATTGCCTGCATTTGCCTGTCAGATCAGTGCTGGAACGAGTCATACAGTGCTTTCCATTTACTCCAACCTTATGGTGGGCAATAAATTCAGAATTTGCAAAAGAAGTACGGAGAATGAAAGGTTATCCAAGTGTTTAGCTTGCCGTTATATGTAAATTAACACCTGAATTGTTTGGTTTTCAAAAACTTGCTCAAGAACATGCTAATCTATGAAGCAGCATGAGGGACTGTGGTGAATGTGGAAAGATGATTTTCTCCCTAAGAACATGAAAAAGCAGACTTTAGACCTACAAGACAGTACGCTTTGTAGTGAGTTCAAAAGATATTTCCTCTCTTGCCGTTTTTACCTACGTTACCTGAATTGTAAAAAAAAATTAATAGCGATAGCACTTGGACTTATATACCACTTCACAGTACTTTATAGCCCTCTCTAAGCGGTTTACAGAGTCAGCCTATTGCCCCCAACAATCCGGGTCCTCCTTTTACCCACCTCGGAAGGATGGAAGGAAGGCTGAGTCAACCTTGAGCCTGGTGAGGTTCGAACTGCTAAATTGCAGGCAGCTGGCAGTCAGCAGAAGTAGCCTGCAGTACTGCACTCTAACCACTGCGCCATCAGGGCTTAATGTCAAATTAGTCACCTTCTCTCTCCCATTTTCTCATTTTACTAACAATATTGTCTTAATATCATCAAAGGGATTTAACAATGTATAAAATCTCACTGGGAGGGTCATTTGACGAGCCATTAGGTTTATATAGATAAAATGATGGGGCGGCTCTAATGGCTTCTTTCTATATCCCACAGAATGACCTTGTTGAATTTCAGGACCATTTTGAGGCAGAAAGCACAATAAGCAGATTGCATAATCTTTAGAATAAATGGAACATGGTTGAAAATAAAAGATAAACAAAGAGTCTCCCTCCTTTAAAAACTCTCCAAGAAAGTTGTGGCCCCATCCTAAGACGGAGACCACAGCTGGATCCCACCCTACCCAATGTCTCCCCCACCCTCCCAAAATCGAAAGCTGGCTTTGTAACTCACGGTAGGCAGTTGCTGAATCGCGATCTGCTTGATCTGTGCTCAGAAACATGGTGAGAGCAGAATATGGCACCTGGTACAGCTATAGCAAAAATATTTAGCAGCTCTATCACAAATAGTTTAAAAAATAAATAATTATGGCATTTTTATTTTCAATCTGCATAGTGATGATTTGCATTAACGTTTGCTATTCATAACATGGAGGTATTGGAAAATTGTTAGTAAGACATTATTTCTTAGCATAAAATAGTGTCATTATTAATTTAAAAAATCCCAACCCTTTTTTTGATCAGTATTATGGGCAGCACACAAATCTAATATATAAAATAAATAAAAATCAGCATGATAGTATTATGGTGTTATAGTACATTTTTTCCAGTGAATTGTGATATTCCATCACAATAGTGCCATGTAATCTTTACTTTTACAGGATAGCAATATTATAGTACAATAATGTACACCAACAGCATCACCACAGACCTCAACAAATGATCATCTAGAATGATCGATTTGGAAAAACAAATTTTACAGCATTATTGAGATGGTTGAACATGCATACTTGAAAAGGCTTCAGTCTCTCTCTGAAGGTCTCAACAAATGCAATGGTTTTTTTAAAACACGTGTCAATTGTTAATTGTTAATCTATCTCACAGATAACATATCTGCATAATCAATCTGCCTTCCCCTCCACTCATAGCTCTGTCCCAGTCTATTTAAATCCTACATCAGTTAAGCTATTCTATGCATTGATGACACAAAAGGCATACTTCAATCAAAACCTTAATAATATGTCAACCAACAAAATAAAATAATCATTGGATGGAACTTCCAAACAACACCAAAACATTTTTTTCATCTTTGTAAAAAAGCATTGGCATTCTGAGAGCATGATTCTTTTTCTGTTGATCCAGTTAGTCAACACAGACAAAATGTCTGATATGCTATAGTAGAATTGGAAGAGACCTTGGAGGTCTTCCAGTACAATCCCCTGCTAGAGTAGGAGACCTTATTCCAGACAAATGGAATTCCAATAATTAAAAATACAATGAACAGTATCTTCTACTAGCTACTTTGTTAAGTCTCTTTGAATAACTCAATACAATTATCCCAAAGATACATAGTACTTTCCTTTTGGAAGTATATGACCGAACAGGCACATCATTTTATCTGAGAAAAATGTGTAATTCACTGATGTGATAGCCAGAAACACATAATGATTGCTATATCTGAAAAAAAAAAAATGGTTTTCAGCACCAGTCAACTTACTGTACTCATGGCTTGGAAAAGGCAATAAAAAGTCAGATACCACAGAACTCGGTTGGATATGAAGGGAGGTAAGTACCACATCAATATATAGGACACAATCGTGAATGGTGTGCAACCCAACAACCTGGAGTGAAAGCAAACAAGTATTCATGAAGTAAAATAGAAAGAATAGCTCCACTCAGATAATCTACTCCTATGCAGGAATTGAGAGTACGTGAAATAAAATAATAAATACTTCATAAATATTGAAATAAAACAAATCAAAACAAAAACTGAAAATACTGCTTTTCGAATTACTTTTCTTCCCTCCTAGAAAGCAGAATACAGCCATTTAACATTTGAATGTAGATCTTAGATTCTATATTTTATTATTTGCTGAGACCGAAAATGTAAATGCTAATTTAAATTTCAGTTATGAAAATACAGAATTTCAAAAACTCAACAGTGTTTACAAACATAGAAAGGAAAGCTGACTGGCAAACTACAGATAACCACCATCTGCTGTACAGTCTACTGTGACGCCCATGGGTAAATAACTTAGCCATGGTTAGTTTTAAACATGGTTATCGTATTGTGCACACATGCCCAATGTAAAGATCTACCAGTTATTGCCATCTAAATGCAGCTTTTATGAATGTGGGCTTGATGCGGCCTCCATTTATTTTCATGACAACAAGACCAAATAAACAGAGCAATCAGTAAAACAGATGAAACAACCTTTAATGAACTCATGCCTGATAAACAGTTCTGTGTATCAGTCAAGCAGTGTAACATTAAGGGACAAAAGGCAGCATATTCTAGCTTTGCTGTTTGTGAGGGGTGAGCAGAGGCAGTTATTTCCCAGAGGATGACCTCTAGTTATAACAGAACTCTCCAGCATTCTTGTAAAGCTGTTACTACACAATGTAATCAGATGACCACGGATGTTATTAACAAAAACTGGGAAGAATAGATAACACTCAGATTAATCCCATCAGAATAGTATTATCTGAAGAGCATTTTTAACCATCCCATTCAGGCAACATAGACAAGAATACATTATCACAAATAACGAAGAATAAAAGAAAAGAAAAAGGTAGAATTCATGAAAAACTTAGTTCAGCATATTTGATGTTTCTATCTTGTTCTTACGGTGGAACATTTTAGAGCCTGTTTATGAAGGCCTGAACTGAAATAGCCATAATTTATGTTAACACAATTCATATAATTCACAGGAAAAAAAACCACACACACAAAGATGAAAGAGTCCCTCAGAACCGAATAAACTTTACAGGTAGATCTCATTTAGCAATTGTCTGGTTTAGAGACCATTCACAGTTATGATGGTGATAACAACTAATTTTGTAACAATCCTTGCATTTACAACGGGTCTGCAAAGCAAAGGAAGGCTGAACTAAGTTCATAAATACATTCACAATTTCACTTGCAGATTGTGTTGCTTAACAACTGAATTGACAGTTCCAACTGCAGTTGCTGAAGGAGGACTAGCTGTACTTCAAAAGGACAACTGTGTGTAGAGATTATGTTAGGGGAATACCAGAATGGTTATGGGGGTTCCTTCTACTTTTATATCTTTCCAATTTGAGACCCAAAGTGATAAAAAAAATATCACAGCTGCCCGTGACTGACTGCTTTGATACTAAAACTGAAAACTGAGATCTCTTAATAGCTGTGGGCAGCAAGGGAAAGACAAGGGAACAACTTGGATAACTGCTAGTGGTGGTAGGGTGGGCAGAGATGTACCAACAGTTAATGGATAAGCTCTCTTCTTTACTGGAGGGACAGGAGGCCTTCGAAACTCCCCAGAGTGGGGAGGTACCCTTTCTTTGTGGCTGCAACTCACTCTTTCCCAGTCCCCCAGCAAAATGGCAAGTTCTTCCATGGATCAGCTGAGGAGGTGGAGGAGAAGGCAAGTTCACCAGGGCTCTGCTGAGGGCTTTGAGGAGAGATACTGTACGGATGACCCTATAGGTGATGGGTTGTTAAATGTAGAAAGTCCTTGATTTATGACCATAACTGAATCCAAAGTTTATATTGTTAAGTGAGACATTGGTTAAGTGAGTTTTGCCCCATGTTACAACTTTTCTTGCCACAGCTGGTAAGTGAATCACTGCAGTTGATAAGCTAGAAACCTGGCTGTTAGGTGAATTTGGCTTCCCTATTGACTTTGATTGTCAGAAGGTCGCAAAAAGTGTTTACACATGACCTTGGGACACAGCAAAGGTCATAAATATGAGTCAGTTGCCAAGCATCTGAATTTTGATCACATGATCATGGGGATGCTGCAGGGATCGTAATTATGAAAAAAGGTCATAAGTCATATTTTTTCAGTGCTGTGGTAACTTTGAACGGTCACTAAATGAACTTTTGTAAATCGAGGACTACTTGTATAGATTAAAGAGACCATTTAGAGTCAATCTAGATCTGTACATTTTTCCATTATTATGTTCAGCAGCCCACCCCATTATTTTCTAAATCAGCTCCGTTGTATCTAAAATTCTGAAAATCAACTAAAGACATATAAGGAAGGACATCCAAGAGAGATGGGAGATTAAGAAGTGCAAAACTTAATTAATTTTATCAGATGGGCAGAGCATTATTCTTTATTTATTTGTTTGTTTTTTGTTTATTTATGTAAATAAATAAATAAATATAGAATAATGCTCTGTCCACCTGATAAAATGGGTAATAGCTTAAGGAATATTGCACTAGAATAAATGTGCTAATCTTACGGTATAATAAAATTATGTTGGCTTTTGTGTGGGTCGGTGGGTGGGTGGGTGGAAATAGGTCATGGGGCTTGGCTGATAAGTTTACTAAAAAAAATACAGGTGCCCTCAAGTGAAACTCATTTCTTAGGGAGGTGTCTTGCAATTGCCTTCTTTTGCAATGTTTTCAACTATTCAGTTTAGGAGGCAGATTTTACATCTAGCAGTCTGTCTTTCATCTAGGTATTAATCTGGATTAAATATCTAAGATCTACCAAGGTCAGCTATGTAATGCCGCCTGCTAAGGCTGTTATAACATAATTTCCTTTTAAATTCTAATTGTCTTGAGGACAGCAATTTGTTTGAAAGAAAAACATTTGTAAAGTCATCATTTAATACAGTTTCTCCTGAGGAAAAAAGAACTTGTGCAAGCGGCTAATCTACTGTATACTGCAGAAGGCTGATTAGACAACAGTCAACGACAATGCTGATGTCTAGCTGTGTATGACACTTTTCCTCTTCCCAGTGTAGATTATCATTTGTAGAATACTAGAGTCTTGTGGGAACAGAACAACAAATATAGCCTAAACATACAGAGGTTATTTGAAGAGGAAATGAGTCCAATTTCACCCATAGTAGCAGATTGGAATATGAATACAAATATAAACTAATCAATGAAAAAAATTATAATGAATAATAGAAAATGAAAGTGCATATCTGAAAATTACTAAAAAAGGCAAATTCGCTGTATGTCCAATCACACTTGGCCAATAAAGAATATTCTATTCTATTCTGTTCTGTTCTACTCCATTCTTATTCCATTCCATTCCATTCCAAACAGAAGAACAGAACAGAAGAACTTCTTCTGCAACAGAAGAAGCAGTAGCAAAGTTTCTAAGCAAGCTATGCCACACGACACTGTGACCAAGTGATTGGAAGAAGTCAATCTACATTCCAATATCAAAACAACCAGAAAAAAAGACTTAGGAGACCGTACAAACTATCATGCAATGTCTTTAATTTCACATGTCAGTAAAATAATGCTTAATTTGACAGACATTATTACAAAGAGATGTCAGATGCTCAGGCTGGCTTTAGGAAAGGCTGAGGAACACAAAACATTATTTCTGATGCACGCTAGACAGCTAAGAAAGCCAAAAAAGCCAGTATGTGCTTCACTGATTACAGAAAGGCCTTGGATTGAATCAATAATGTTAAAGGATAGAATATGCTTAGAAAAATGGAAATCCCAGAACATTTTGTTGATTATGAGAGCTACAATAAGAAGTCTTAGAAATTACAGTGAAGGTACTAAGAGGTTGGACAGTTTCTACCTTTTAGGATCAACCATCCAGAGGAAAGGAAGGAGCAGTCCTGAAATACATCAAACATTTGGTGCAGCCATCATAAAGACCTTCAAAAAGATATTCAGACACTCTGATATGACTACACCTACAAAGAGCAGAAGAGTGCAAGCAGTGATGTTCCCTGTGACGCCCGAGGAAATGAAAGGTAGACTTTAAAGAAGCACGGAAGGAAAAATACTGATGTTTTTGAACTTTCCCATTGGAGGAAACTTCACAGAACATTCTGCACAATTTAGAAAATAAACAAATAGGTTTTATCCAAATCCAAAATTCTCACTAGACTCAAATTACCCTACTTTGGATGATCTAGCTCTGTAGAGAAGGCTGTAATGCTGGGAAAGATGGAAGGAAAGAGAAGATGATGATAAGTAGCAATGTGAATGGACTTGGTTATAGTGGACCAAGTAAGGAACTGATTTTCAGGGAGAAAAATATGGAATTGCTAGGAGTTTAAATCAACTTGATGGCACATAATCAATCAATCAATGAATCACTCAATCAAATAATCTAAGAAATGTTCAGTTTCTTGAGAGATAAGGTCTGGAAAGATATGTCATCTATTTTGCCTTTTACATATGATTAAATAAATTTTTAGATTAGATTTTTAATTTATATTTTTGAATTGGAATTTAAGGGGAAAAAACCCTATTCCTCTATCATCACTTCAGACTTCCTGATCTGATTCCTCTATAACCGTTTTGCATATAACTCAACATATTTTTAATGCTAACAAATGATTTAACATTGGAACTTTAAAAATCAACAAATTAATTTATATACATTTACCTGCAGACTAAAATTGGATTCATTTGATTTTAGCGTACGTGTTGGTCAAAAGTCACAGAGATTTCTAAATCACGATTTATTCTTAGTGCTTTAAATGAAGCAGCCAATGTAGTTTTAGCGTGGTGTATGAACCAGGCCAAATAAATTCAAAAACATGTACCTGGATTGGAGACTATGCAAGTGAATGAATGCATTAAAAAACGACAACTTCTAAGCCATCAACGAAGAAGAAAATGTATCAGCTTTGCTTACCAAGGCATGAGTTGCCCAAATCTGGTTGTTTTGCTCCGATTAATGAAAAAGCCTGCAAGTGGATCTGCAGCTGCTCCACACGCTCTGCCAAGGACCTGCACCAAGGAGGCCTGGAATGGAGGGATCTGGAAAAAAACAAGCAGCCGTTATCTGAAGTTCAACCTACTTATCTACAGAAGCCGTCAGTGCTAAATAACTTGCCCAAATCAGTGGTGAAATCTAAATTTTTTCACCACCGGTTCTATGGGTGTGGCTTGGTGGTGGTGGTCATGTGACTGAGTGGGCGTGGCCAACTCAACGTCACGCACGGCAAGGTGGGGTGTTGGCACCTTGCTGTGAGTGACGTCGAGTTGGCCACGGCCACCCAGTCACATAACCGATGCTGTAGAGACGGCAATGCTGACTGCCTGCCGAATGCAGGCAAAAGGTTAGTTGGGAAGTGGCGGCTGGAGGCTTCTGGCACTGCTTTTTGCCGGTGCAAAGGGCCTGCAGCCGCTGCCTCTTGCCAGCCAGAGCGGAGCTGGGAGCGGCGGCTGGACGTCTCTCACATCGGCAAAGAGGTGGCGGCGGGAGGCTTCCGGCTCCGCTTTTTGCCAGTGCGAAGGGCCTGCAGCCGCGGCCTCTTTTGCCGGTCGAAACAGAGCCAGGAGTGGCGGCTGGAGGCCTCTCGCATCGGCAAAGAGGTGGCGGCTGGAGGCTTGTGGCACCGCTTTTTGCTGGCACAAAGGACTTGCAGCCGCCGCCTCTTTGCCAGCCAGAACTGAGCAAGGAAGGCAGGGAAGGGAAGCTCCGGGGACCATGGGGAGGGGGCAGTTAACTAGGCCACGTGGGGACATAGCGCCGGGTGGGAAGGGAAGCAAGTGGCGGCAGCAGCAGGCAAGCTCCAGGGACCGTGGGGGGGCAGCTATATCACAGGGTTATTGTTGTGCAGAAAATAGGAGGAAAAAGGCGTATTAGCTATGTTTGCCACCTTGAGTTATTTATAAAATAAGAAAGGTGGGATATAAATAAAATAGTTTCTATGAATCAAAAACTCACCTTTACAATAATCAGCTCATTATGGGAAGCAGGGCAAAACAAATTCTGGGAAATTTTTTTGCCTAAAATAATATAAACTAACCATTCATATCTTAATTGCTTTCCATGGCTTTTCTTCTCTGAGTATGGAATCCAGATAAAAACTGAATAAACTGAATTAAATGTTAAGTTATTACACATGACATGACCAGCCATGCTAATATCTTTGTAAGCCGCCGGGAGCCACTGAGAATGAGTTGGGTGGCCATATAATGTATTTTTTTCTTAAATAAACAAATCTCAAGCTTAAACCTGGAATCTGAGGATGTTTATGCTTCTGAAAATGCTTACCTGAGCAATATCCAAGAGGTAGATTTGCAGAAAGAATGAGGTGGCACTGCTCGCAACCTGATTTGGAGCCCCTCCAATGCCATAGCATAGTTTGCTGCACACAGAGAGTTTGTCTTCCTGAGCAAGCTGAAAAGGTGAGCAAAGAATTTCTTGAAAGTTAGGATACAATTCAATATAAAGTTGACGCTTCCTTCTACGTAATGCACGAATCCGGCAATATAAAGACTTTATGACCACTGTCAAATCATTCCTCACTTCTCTTCTTCCCTTTGGCTGTACCTTGCTTAATTTTTAGATTGACGAAGAGACCTGAATATCTTAAAAACTGGCTCATAAATTCTGGAATGGATCTTACCAATACTGTAATATATTTCAAGAATTTAATATTTTCTGTTGCTATGAGCATCCAACTGGCCCTCCCCACAATAAAATATCTTGTACTTACTTAAATGGGTATTAAGTAATTTTAATTTTCACAAATGCTATTTATGTAACTTTATATTTATGTGCTATTTATGTAACTTTACTTTTACAGTATAACCATTTTATTTCTCTGTACAGAGAAATAAACAAAACAGTTATAAAAGTAAAGTTACTCTGAATATTATTTTAAAGACACTAGATTATCCTGATATTGCTCCTATAGATTTATAATAGTCCAGACAAAGCATACATGTCCTAGAATAATGTTTGAATTAGGGTCCAATCTGGGCTGGATGCAGACGTGGTCTGGTCCCGGTGACCAACCCAGATTGGATCCTGCAGGAATTTTTTTTCCCATCCTCTTGTTCTTAATTTCATTTTGGGGAGGTTGTACCTAATGTGCTTAACCAACATGGAAAGCTAATCTAGACTGTCTGAAACATGTTTTCCTGTGCCTGTTTTCAACTTCAGCTCTTACTGAAGTTTTCATTTTGTGCTGTGCACTGAGAGAAGTTCAGGTAGGGCCACATGCAATGGCTCCTCCTCAGACACAACACATGTTTTCTGCTCTAGGAAAAGAAACCTGATTGCATGACATTGCCTTGCTGACTGGGATAGGCAACTGGACCAGTGGGGCAACTGTAGAAAAGAAAATGCTATGGGCCTTACAATAATACCTAAAAAGCCAATCTGAAGAAAATTAGTGCCACACAAGAATTATACCTGAGGTTTATAGTGCAGAATATTATTTTTAATTAAAATGTAGGATGTAAACTTAATAAATTGAAAACTGAAAGGGAATTGGCCATATAGGTAGTCTGTTCATTCAACTGTTCATACAACTGTTCATTTAGTGACTGTTTAAAATTACAACAGCACTGAAAAAAGTGCCTTCTGACCGTTTTTCACTTATGACCATTGCACCATCCCCATAGTCACGTAATCAAAATTCAGATGCTTGACTACTGACTCATATTTATGACGGTTGCAGTGTCCCAGTCATGTGACCACCTTTTGTGACTTTCTGACAAAGTAAATGGGGAAGCCAGATTCCATTAACAATCATGTTACTAACGTAATAACTTCAGTGATTCACTTAACAACTGTGGCAAGAAAAGTGGTAAAGTGAGGCAAAATCCACTTAACCAATGTTTCATTTAGAAACAAATTTTGGGCTCAGTTGTGGTCATAAGTCGAGGACTACCTATAAAGGATAACAGCAGGGATAGGGAATTACACGTCACAGATACTTTGGGAGTTTCTATCAGTTGCATATTAACCAAGGAGGTCTCAGAATTCCGAATATTAAATCTTACTATGGTGTTAATCATAAAAATAGAGTGCCAGTTTGGTGTGGTAGTTAAAGCAGCAGGCTAGAAATCAGGATACCGTTGATTCTAGCGTTGCCATGGGAACAACGCCATCTAGGATAGGACCTTGAAGCAGTCCCCCTCTCAATCCTAGGAAGGACACAATCAGAGGTGAAATCTAGCCGGTTTGCACCGGTTCGAGTGAACCGGTAGGGAAAATTTTGATTGGTTCGGAGAACCTGCAAATATCACCTCTGGCTGGCCCTGCCCCTGCCCGCCTGCTCACCGCTCACTCCGCGCGGCGTCCACGTGCGGCCTAGCTAGCTGCACCCCCGTGGCTTGCTTCGTTTCTCACCCGGTGCTGCGTCCCCACACGGCCTAGTTAGCCCCCCCCCATAGCCCCCGGAGCTTTCCACACTCACCCTGGGAACTTCAGCCTCTGAAAATGTCTGCCGGTTGAATGGATATGGATTCCCAGGATCGAAAGTATTTCTCAGTGCAGGGCAGTCTGAGGCAGCAGATTGCAGAAAGATAGAGCTGTGACTCTATGAGCAACTCAATTTGCCTGCCTGTTTTGCCTGATTTGGGGTAAAGTTGCTTTTTTTAAATTAAAAAAAAGAACAATATTTACAATGGTGTGTGTTGTGAGTTAATTTTGCGAGTTTGCTTGCAAGCAAATTTTATGTGACATATAGA
>JANHFL010002747.1:92420-106291 GCA_032468155.1 Oxyrhabdium leporinum | reverse complement strand
TAGGGATCTCTTTGTTTTTCCACTGTTGTATAAACACAATTTCCACCCAGTCACATGATCAAGCCACGCCCACCAAAACACGCCCACAGAACTTTAGATTTTAGATTTCACCACTGGACACAATGGCAAACCACTTCTGAAATATTGCCAAGAAAACTGTATCGGAAGAACACCTCTGAGTTATTGATTCTTTGGTTCCTAGAGAAGTATCATCTTTGATCATGGATGGGGTTGCACTACCTCAGAATGACCTGGTATGCAATCTGGAGGTTCTCCTACACTAGTAACTCCTGCCAAAGGAGCAGGTGATAGTGGTGGCCAAGAGGGCCTTTGTAAACTTCAGGTTGTGTGCCAGTTACACTTATTCCTGCACCAATGTGCCCTTCTCACAGTCACCCATGCCCTGTCTCCTTCCTTCTGCACTATTGTGATGCGCTTGACATGAGGCTGCCCTTCAGTATCCAGAAACTTTAGCCAGTTCAGAATGCAGCGTCCTGAACAGTTTTGTGCAAGTCTAGACTTGTGCACGTTGTCTCTTCTGCGGGAGCTGCAGTGGCTGCCAATCTGCTTTGGCGTACAATTCAAGATGCTGGTTATTACCTTTAAAGCCCTACATGGCTTGGGGCTGGGTTAATTGAAGGACCACCTGTCTCCTATTGCATCTAACTGGCCTGCCAGTGTGAGAAGGCAGGACACATTGTGGATTGATTATGGACTGTCATCTGTTGGGACATGATGGGTGGGGACATGAAAGGAGCCTCCCCAAAGCATTTTCAGGCAGCCCCTGGACAACAGGTTATAACTGTCTAATCATTTCAAATTCAGAAGCATCCAAAACAAATATCTGGTGGGACCATGAAAAAGGACCTTCTTAGTGATGGTCCCTTCTTTATGGAATATCATTCCCCCTGAGGTATGGTTAGCCCCCACCCTGTTGCTTTTCCAAAAGGATCTAAAAATGTAGCTTGTCAGCGGGCCTGGGGACTACAAATAGAAATAAAGCTGATCACGAGAAGGGGAAGTAAAGCTTTTTTAAAATATTTTATTATAGGATGGATTTTTTTTAAAAAAATGTTGTAAGCTGCTCTGAGTCACCAATGTGTGAGTTGTGCAGTTATATAAATTTTCTAAATAAATAATTCTATTGGAAGAGAGGACAAACTTTTTGAATCAGTTAAAAGCAACATGGGAATCGGATATAAAAGTCCCTTTACTTTTAATTTTATGACTGTCATAAAGAGCATTGGAGTCAACATTGGCCAAAGTTATAGAAAACTCATTTATGGTAAATATTTTATAGAAGTTACTTAACACCAAGGAAACTTAACATGATGAATTCTAATATAACATCAATGTACTGGAGAAAATGTAAAGAAATGGGTATATACCTTTGGTGTCTTTTAAAGTGGTTCAGTCTTCTTTGATGGAAATTTTATTAAAATGGACCAGGTCACAATCCAAGCCATTGTATAAAATCTTAAATTGGTCTATTTTTAAAAAAATAATCTAAATAACACCTGGAAACATTAACCTTCACCTGATAATATTCTTACCTGCTGCAGTCAGACAACCCTAACCCTAATGGAAAAGTTGGTTGAAAAAAAGGTAATATCATAATAATACAGAAGATTATTTTTACTTCACTTGATATTAAGATATTTTGTCTGCACAGCAAAGAAATAATGATGCTCTACTCCCCAGTTCCAGGTTCCAAGATAATCTAATTAAAAGTATGGGGATTTTGTTTCTACATATATACTCTGTTGTATTGTTAATTGCTGATAAACTCAAGTAAAGAAAAAAAGGAGACTTCAAACTTAAAAATAAATAAATAAATCAGTCCCACGCAAAATAATGGATTGCCAAGGTTAAAAAATGAAACATCTGGTGCTTTGCACCAGGTGTCTGTTCTTATTCCTCGGTAACAATATTAAAAAAAATAAATGCACTAATACAACTAATTCAATTAATACAAACTCTGGAATTTATCATAGCAATTAAATCCCACTGGATAAAGTTATTTCTCAATCTCAAACAACATTCTGTCTTATAAATAATTATCTGCCTCCCCTGCCCCTACCCTGATGACAGAAAAACAATACCGCAGCAGGCCTGAAATGGGCTGAGTAAGTCAAGAAGGCTCAGGCATTCAATTCAGATTTTTTAAAGGATAGAAAATAGTAATTTATTTTACTTTGAATGGTGAGATGTCATGAACTTTCCTACTGTAACTAGTGAAAGAGATTGTTTTCACTTTTTAAAATGTATTAATTGATTCATATATCATGGTAAGGAATCACACAGTCTGTGAATAAACCATTGGATAGGTTCACACACTGTTTGCAAACTGCAGGTTTTAGGTATATGCCACATGTTAAGCCAACACTAAACCAACCATCTGAAGCCTTAGCACAACATATCAATCCATTAATTAGAGGGTTATATCTTGAATTTATTCAAAACATCATTTGCATCTGCTTGTTTGTGGCTTGAGAGGTTGTGTGAAACTCATTTATTATGATATTCAAATCATAATGGATGGGTCCAGACAAATACAGATAGTACTCAATTTACAACAGTTTGTTTAGTGATCGTTTGAAGTTGCAATGGCACTGACATGACCATTTTTCACATTTACGACCATTGCAGTATCCCCATGGTCATTTGATCAAAACTCAGACGCTTAGTAACTGGCTCATATTTATGACGATTGCAGTGCCCAGGGTCACATGATCGCATTTTGCAACCTTCTCACAAGCAAAGTCAATGGGGAAGCCAGATTCATTCAACAACTGTGTTATCAACTGAACAACTGGAGTGGTCCACTTAACAACTCTGCCAAAAATGGTCATAAAGTGGGCCAAGACACACTTAACAGTCTTACTTAGCCACAGAAATTTTGGGCTCAACTATGGCTGGGTGCTGTGCGAATCCAACCAACTAATTTATTCAGCAAACCATAATACAGCACAATAGTTTGGCAAAACTTATTTGGAGTACTGTACTAAGCTAAAACACTACTTAGGGCAGCACTGTGACCCAGATATTGTAGCTGTGGCTTCATATGTAGCATTAATCCAAACCACCATCATTTGATAACTTCAGCATGAGCTAGTCATTATCCTAGTTTGCATTAAGCCAAGGTTTGTTTCACCACACTTTCATATTAACATCGTATGTTTCATCATATTCATATTTATTTTGAGTCCACAAAATGACAAATGATAAATCCAAATCAACCATTTTTGTGGAATGTGAGAATCCTGTTATAAGGCAGCCAGAGGTTTCAAAGAAATTATAATTTGAAAAGGCATCCCTCATTCAAACCAATAAGGAAGGAGCAAGTTTGTGTCAGAATAAATCCCCCTTACTGAGAATATTGAAAAGAGCACGGTGGGCTAGCAGAAATGTGGTGAATAACAAAAGATGTTTAAAGTACAACTTCATTGGTCTAAATGTGTGTTTGCCTGTGTGTGTGTGTATTTGAATTTTATAGTTAAATAACAATAACAAATTCCATTTAATATATAAAACGAAGAACAATTCATCAATTATAAGTTGCTAATGCAACTATTCCTGTTCTTCATTATCCAGTCAGGGCTGGAAGGAACAACAGAATATGGTGCTGTCAGATAAAATTGTAGACCAGCCTTATCACCAATGCCTGTGGGCACTTTCTTTGAGCATTCATCTTTAAGAGAGTATTTCATGAACTTACAATGCAAAGACAATTTTCTAAAAAAAAATTGCAAACAAGTTTTAAATATATAATCTATACTTAGTTTGCTTATTTGAAATGGAGAGTTAGTAATTCTAATACTTATTGAAAACAGTTTTAGAAGAAAATTTTAAATTTTAAATCTTCCTCATAATTATTAACATAATTCACTGAAATTCCCAGCATTCAAACTGGCTTGTCCCTGGATCGTACTCTGATCTGGTTCATGCTTATGTAGTTTGTTGAATGCATCACAATGACTGTGCTTAGCCAAAAACAAACTTCTTTACCTGATTACCCCAATACCTTTTCCCTTTACAAGGACCTGGTTTAACTTAAAACACGTTTCTATTGCTTAAATTCCTGAAAAGGACAATGATTTCCCCCTTTTATAGTTCTGAAGTTTTAAGATATGCTTGTTTTTGTATCATTTCTAGGATGAACTTCATCCCAATGTCTACTGCCATCATGGAGAAAAAAAAGCAGAGACTGAACATTTCTTTTTTTTTTCTCCCAAAAAACCCCATCCCTGGTGGACTGTATTATTCAACTAGAATAACCAACACCACCATCATAATGCACTCTGGAAGGACAATACCTAGAGTTACATATTGCACTAAGCCGTAATATGCTCATTTCACCTTGGTTTAATATGTTGGATGACTACTGTAAAGCTTTATAGTTTTAGCCCGCTTGGAAATGATGCCATCAAAATGAAGGGGGCCTAATGCCCTGCTCTTGAGATGGCATCTCCACAACAGCCAGATCTCTGATCAAGGAAGACCATCGGTTTGAACTACTTCCATTGCCAGTAGTTGGATCACTTTTAAAGTTCATCTAAAATTTATCCTCTTACAGCTGAAGCTACTCCAATCTAGTTCTGCATCATGAAAGAACGAAGATCAAGCTTTTGCCTCCCTTACTTAACAAATGTTTTGATACTGTACTTGAATTCCATCGTTTCACCAACCTCTTTTCTTTCCATATATATCTTATCTCCTATTATCAGACGCCCAGCTGACAGTCTAATGTACTCCCCAAAAGGCTAAGCACGATTTACTCCATGGACTGGAAACCACCAGGAACGTGGAGCTTACGGGCCAGACAAGTAAGTCTAAGAAGTATTGTGGAGAAAGTCAATAGCCAAGAGATCAACCTTAGGAAGTCATTTGTACTCCGAGGATTCCTGGACTGCGGAATTTGTACATCCTCCTTGGTCATCTTGAAGGGATTCGGAAAAGCACCACCGCAACCTTTAAGCTTCTCCCCGTAGCGCGGGGACACGCCTGAAGAAGCCGGACAGCGCAAGCCGGAGGAACGCGAGACTCACCCTTTCGACCGACCGCTCCGGCTCTTGAAAGTGGCCGGACTGGCCGGTCGCTTGCCACGGTGGGTTCGGAGGCAGCTTGCCTCGTTGTCCCGGCGGCGGATCTTTGGCTCCGACACCTGCCATCCCAGCTTAAGACAGTGGCCTCCCCGGCTTTCTGCCACCGGCCTTTTCGGCGCTTGAGAATCCGGGGCGGGACCGATCGCAGGAGGGAGCCTCGGGTGGGGAGTACTGAAAAGCCCCACGCTTTGCCCAGAGGCTCGCCCAGAGGCTTCCCGACGGAACGTTCCTGTGCCGCGGAGAAAGACGAGCGTCTTTCTCCCGCTTGCAGTCCCCTCAGGAGCCGTTTGCTTCCAGTGTAAGCTCGGAGGCCCGTGCGAAAGCATGCGTTGCACCCGAGGCCCAAATCGTCGTCCCCTTACTCCCCGTAAAGGGCAGAGGCTGCCTGCCCGGCACTGTTTTATTTCACTGCATCCGAAGGTTGCTGCACCGGGGCGGGTTCGCGCACCCGGGGAATCCCGTTGGCGGGTTTGCAAACCTGTCGTCGTGCGGAGCCAACTTCTTGGAAGTCGCCCGTCTGAGGTGCGCGGGTGCGCAGCTCGTTGCGCTTCATCTTGGAATTAAATTTGGAGGAAGGCGCCGGTTGCAACGATTGCAATGCAAGCCACGGGGAATGGATTCACGGTAAAGTACAGTACACCATTTACGGTAGTGGCTCCGTGATATGCGACCCTGGCATTAACGGACTAAATGGACTTTTTAAAAGTCTTTTTTTTTCCTGTCCCGCCTTTATTTTATAAATAAGGCGAGGAACAATATCAAACACACCCTCCTCTTACTACCCCCCCCCCCCAACAACAACTCTGTGAGGCGGGTTGGGCTGAGAGACAGTGACCGGGCCAAAGTCAGCCGGCTTTCGTGCCTAAAGCGGGATGTAGATATCACGTGGAAATGGTGCCTTAATCACTGGTGCGAGCTTTTTCCCGCCTTTACTGGAAAGGCTTGGCGACCGTCTCTAATGTGTTATGGTAGTGTGTTGCGTTACAAACGCAAACTAACTACGCTGCATCTCAGGCATATTATATACACGTACTCCCCAGAAATTAAGACTACGGAGGTGGTTTCCCCCCTCGAATTTACTCTTTCACATTGGAAAGACGTTCTAGATTTTCTGAGAATATATTTGCAACGGGGCAGACGTAGTTTTTCTTTTCTTTGAGGGCAGGTTACTTAAGTTCAAAATTACATTCCATATTTCCATCGGGTAAAAACAGTATTCCGCATTTTAAGCACTTGCAAATATGAAGTTGTATTATCGCGGAAATAATCCGATTTTTAAAAAAAGTTCATATTTCTCTTCAAATGTCAACTTTTAACTACAAAGAATTCCACTACGGATACAAATAGCCTGTTTTACAATCATGCTTCAGCTTCCCAATTCGGTTTTGTATGGAAAATAAATGTGAAACGTAACTTTGGGAATATTATATTATAAAATAGGAACAATTCTCAGTTTAACCTGTACATACTGTACATCTAATTCCCAACTAAGTATGATTATTTCTTAGTACTATTAGACTTTGGGGTAAAATTAGCAAAACTGAATTCCACATTTGTCAAAAGTTGGTGGAAATACCAAATCTGAAATAGGTTTTTATTCTTTGCCCCTTTTAATTGCCTGAGTCTCAACTGGAGATGGACACAGAGATTGTTGATTTTTCAGCTGCAAATTTAACAGATATTGACACCTTCCAAAAATTCCAAGAACTGGATGCTGCTATGGCTTTGACTCTGAGCTCCTTCTCTTGGTCACTAGCTAGAAGAAATTTGCAGATGGATGACCCAGATCATATACCACACAAAGCCTTATTTTGCTTTACTTTGGTTTATTAATTGGCTCAATTCATACAAATAAAGTAAAACCAAGCATGATACTTAGTTTGAATCTAGCAGGATCTCTGAGGTTTAGCCTTGGATACAGGAAACCCCCTTGGTTATCCAACAATGCCCATTGCATCATTATGATGCAGCAGCAGGCCATCATAACCTACCTACATTAAAATGAAAGGTGTAGAAAAATATTTTAAAAGGGACCTAAATCACCCAAGAAGTGTGGTGGCACAGTGGTTAGAATGTAGTATTGCAGACTAATTCTGCAGACTGCCAGCCTTTTGATCCTGACTCAGCCTTCCATCCTTCCAAAGTTGGTAAAATGAGGACCCAGATTGTTGTGGGCAATATGCCGACTCTGTAGACAGCTTAGAGAGAGCTGTAAAGCACTGTGAAGTGATATATAAGTCCTTTTGCTAAAACATAGTTATCTAGAAACAAAAAAATACTGGATGCATACTTTGCTAGGCTAAGCTTTATTCAATGATGAGTTAATAAGTTAGCCATTACTGGCTGGGTTCACACATCATTCTTAGTTACAAGCCAAAGTTCATAAGCTAAAAGGCCTTGAATCACATACAATAATAAGGGAGAAAAAATTAAATTGGATGCATGTCCAGTCATGCAAAAAAAAAAGCAACTTTTTCCCAACAAACAGTGGAATTCACAAATAAGGCCAAGTCAATACATCCCAATGGTAAAATCCCATTTCTGATGTATTAAAAAAAAAACCCAACCACAACAGGTATTATGGGATAATTTGTTTGGTGCTTTTGTTGCAGCACAGATGGAGAAAGGAAGCCTTAATTCTGAGATGGATCATCAAAAAAAATTGTCCCAGCTGCAAAGCTCTTATATTCCTTAATTTATATTCCTTAACATGATAGCAGGGGCAGACTTATTTATTCAGTTCTAGTTCCTGCTAATGTGGCAGGATCCATATTCAAGTTCCATGTAGCTGTCCTTATTGTTCCTGAAAGTGACCCTGTTGAGTGATCAAGAGCAGGACATTTTGGAATATACATGTTTGAATTATCCACAGAAGGCAAGGTGGGTTCTCCTGTGCAAGTTGGCCCAATTGTGACTTACCTCCTCCTCCTCCTGGCCATTTCTCCCGATCAACAGCTATGAAAAATTACGATTCTGCCCAATTTCCTTATCTCCTTTTCCTCTGGATATCAAGCCAGATTATAATTTTTGAAGGGATTATTATTGTTTCTTTCATATCCAGCATTTTTAAAATGTTAGGTTTAACAAATAATTAGAATAATCTTGCAGATAGGATGGTTCCACTTGATAAATCCCACCATATCAAACCAACATGATAAAAGGTATTTCTAATGATTTCAGACTTTTAAAAGGACAAATTACTGTTTGAGCTGGTAATTTCATAAAAATGTCTTTGCAGAATTTTGAAACAGTACAGAACCGGTTTGCTTCTTAAACTGGATTTTGTTTCTTAAATTTACTGCCTACTCTACACCTTTGGCATTCCCTGGCAGCTTCCCATTCACGTTGCAACCGAGCTGATCTTGCTTAGCTTCCAAGTCCAGATGAGACTATCCAGAACTGCCATCTGCCAAGACATTTTTAATGATGAAAGCTGTATGTTTTATATGCTAAACCATCTGCCTTTGAATCAGTACAAACATGTAGTTCTAATACCGTACTTAAATCTGCTTCATTTCTTAATGGTTGCTTGAAACGTGTTCACAAAGCTTGCTTCTGTTTAGAAATCCAAAGGCAGAAGACTTGCCTTTTAAAGCCAAACTTTATTTCTCATATACTGTAGTAGGTAGACTCCTTATTCAGTGTTTCAGTCTGAAAACTAACAACCGAAATATTCCTCAAAAGTAAAGCAGTAGAGCTGAGTTCTAAATAAATCATTCAGGACTATAGATAATGTGTTTCTCTTTTTTTTTAATGGCATAAAATGCAATTGAAATTTAGACTATCAGAGGTATGCCAATATAATTGAAGTGGAATTACATGTGGAATTATTCCCACATGTAGATTCAGATGTCCCTAGGATACACACTTGTCAAAATAGTAAAACCAGAACATCATCATAAGCTCTGACAATTTCATACGTGTGTATGTGTATACATATGAAAGAGCTCGTGACGTGATGCTGCCTTAGTCATTTGCTCCTCTGAAACATAAATAGGGAGGCAAATTTTCAAAAGAAACAGCCACTCCGCTTAAAATTGTACCTGTGGTATTTTTCTGTACAAATGAAATTTATAGATTAATTTATGTCAATATCATTGTAGCATTGATAGAATAAAATATATCATACTATAACATAGAAAAAGTAAGGAAGAATGAAGTCAAATTGTGCTTTCAAATTTTTTCAACTTCAAACTTACAGAAATGTTCAAGATTTTCCCTACGTATTCCTTTACTGGTGACAGAATGCCCAATTCAGTAGGATTGGCTGTATTACTTTCTGCCAGGCTATTTAAAACAAACAAAAAAACACACAAAAAAACCTTTGGGGTAGCTTTAGTTCAGCATGCAGTACATTGCTTGTCTTTTCAAAGCTGCACTGTAGATGTCACATAAAACACACTATTCTTAGTGGAGGTGATTCAGCTAAAATCACTCAACTAACAGTCGGATGCTCTACATTAAAAGAATCACAACTGGGGACCTATTGTGTAGTTATTGTCTTCCACTTTTCCAAGCTCTTTCCTGCAAATGTTCTTTCTTTTAGGTAGAGAATGCTACAAAGAGAAGCTCCGGAAAGGCTCAATATTATTTTTAAGTCTTTGCACAACAACAGCATTTTTTAAGTTAGCTTCCTCTAGTGTGAGAGTTTCATTCAACAACTCTCGAAAAGGAAGTGAAGTAGTCAGTGTGAAAGGTCTTCCTTGATGTCTCTGGTAGTCAATTATGAAGTCTCTGACGTGGCTTATTCTAAAATGGAAAGGAACAAAAAATAAAGCCTGATCTTTTAAATCAAATTTTTAAAGAACACATTTCATGGAGTCATGGCAATTAGAAGAAACTGATTTTGAGCAAATCAGGACCTTCACAAACACCACACAGGCACATTCTAAGTTCTCCTATAGCCAGAACTTTGAACTACTTTTGTCGTTACACATTTTAAGCTGCTCATTAGAAAAACAGTTCTTCCCAAATTAACATCTTTCATGGTATGTTATGTTATGTATGAAAACATTATGGTGATGTAAGAATCAATCTGTTCAGGTTTTTCTGACTGCGATACAATGAAAGGAGGTGCTCTAACCTCAAACAGAACGGTTACAAGCATTATCACATTGCATATCCAAATGAATTGTTAATCCTCCATCCCAAATTAATTTTCCCTAGGAGACTGCTTATATTACTCTTTCTGAACCACATGGCCAGTCATTGATAAGAACAGTTTTTCTGTAGATACCAAAGGGGGTAGGATAGCCTTCCCCAGCCTGTTGTTCTGTATCAGTTGTTGTTCTATGCAGGAGCTTTTGTGCCCTGTGTATGAAGGACAACAGGTTTGGAAAAACCAAAGGATAGATTGTTCTTTAGACAGAGAGTCAGTTTACTCACCAGTTTTCCAATCATGGCAATTTTGAGGTATGTGGACTTCAACTTCCAGAATTCTACAGCCAGCATATCCATTGATGATAATTCTAGGAACTGAAGTCAACCTGCCTCAAAACTGCCATGATTGGGAAAGAAGGTACTAACATCTTAGAGAAAAACCATCAATCTGGAGTAATGCAACTCCCCTCCATGTGCCATGTATGTCTATATATCATACAATCCACAGAGAAACACAGTTTAAAAATACAACATACTGGATCAAATCCAGTCAGACTCAAGCATGAAAAAGCAGAAGCACTTTATTAACCTTACTGCGGCTTATTCAACAAATTAGGGCTAAGCAAACTAAACCTAACATAAAAATATTGCCAAGGCAATCATTCTGAATTTCTGACATAGGATATCCCGAACGTTCTGATGCTTTGATTCAGTGTGAAGCCAGTGGAAAATGAATGCAGCAGGCACCGAGGCTCATTTTTGTCACAATGGCTGTACCACTTTGCTTAACAGTGTGGTGGGGGGTTTGGGGTTTTTTTTAAAAATTTCCACTATCATTTTCATGTATACTTTAAAATATTTATCTAGGTTTAATCCAAGGCTGATGTTGAAAAGCTAATATATTTCAAGGCAAAGTACTCAAACGAAAGTAATGTTTTAAAGGAACATTGGCTGTAATCTTAATATTTTCTTGGAAGTATGCCCCAATGGTTGCAATAGAATTTCATTTCTAAGTAAACATTCATAGGAATAGCTTGATGGGCTGTAATTTGTCTTGAAAGGAAGTAAATATCCTGTAAACTACACAGTATATTCTACAAAATGAAGTCTGTTAATGTGATCTATTCTTACCTATGAGAAATATTGAAGTTTTGTACTATCCGTGCTCCATCTGCTAACCAAATCTGGATTCTAGTGATAGGTTCTGAATTATTTAGCACTACTGATGGTTTTCTCTTTCCAGTTTCTTCAACTTTTTTTTTTACTTTGGAAATTATTCTAGGTGTAGCACTGAAAAATAAAGTTTTAATCATATGAGATTATAACGCCACTTCATCTAGATAATTTCTCCTTTAAGAGCTATGTAGCTAAATATCGTGTTTCCCCGAAAATAAGACCTGGTCTTATTTTCTTTTGGGCTCCGAAATAAGCACTAGGGCCCACGCGCCCCGCACCAGTTTACTTCAGGGCCCCCGCAGCCAGGCCATCCACATCCCAACACCTGCCTCGTGGCTGATGCACTGGCACGTCACTCGGCCTCCTGCTCCGTTGCGGCCACAAGCAAGCAGAAGTGGGCAAGCGACCATGTGGGCTCTTGCTGCGCATGGTTGCTGCTGCTGTGAGGCAGTTTTTGGGGCATGGCTGGCTGTGAGGGCCCTGAAGTAAGCTGGTGTGTGCATGGGGCAGCTCCACCCTCCTTGTCTCACCTTGTTGGTGGCACCACAAGCAATCAGACGGAATGTGCAGGCGGCCAGCTGCACAGGCACTTAAGTAGGACTTATTTTTGGGGGGGTAGGGCTTATATTGGGCGCACACACAAAAACATGCTAGGACTTATTTTTTTAAAAAACCCACAAAAACCCACGAACAACAGCAGAGATTTCCACAATGACTCAATATGAATAGAATTCAACATCTCCTGAAACATAATGGCCAGGACATCAAATTATGTCAGTTTTCTCAAACCTGATGTCTTCCAGATTGGTTGACATTCTAAAACTTCCTAAGCCAGTCTTGGATTAGGAAAAAGTAAGATTATCAATAAGGTAAAGACAGTTAATATAAAGGAACAATACTATGATATAATGTATGCTGTACAATTTGAAGGGAATTTATCCAGAGATAACTTAATGAGAGGGAAAACTACTATTGTTATGACTCTTGTTCTTTCTACATCTCTTTCATTTACTAATATTATTAAACTGGTTATTTGGTACTAAGATAGGATATTCAGTAGAAAGGCAGCAATATTTTCAGCTCCAAGTTTGAAGCAAATGTTTTGTAGAGATAGTCCATGACTTACAACCATTTGTTTAGTGACTGTTCATACTTCCAATGGCACTGAAAAGTTACTTACAACTTGCACTTATGAGCATCTTAGCATCCCCATGGTCACATGATAACAATTAAGGTTCTTGGCAACTGGGACGTATTTACAATGATTTTAGTATCCAAGGGTCATGTGAACCCCATTTGTGACCTTAGAGACAGTTTCCACAAGAAAAATCAATGGGAGAAGCTGGATTCACTTAATGACCCTATGATTCTCTTAATACTTGCAGCGATTCATTTAACAGCCATGGCAAAAGTTGGAAAATCACTTAACAAGAAGTTGACAACAGAAATTCTGGTGAGGCTTCCTTGGTGCTCTCCAATCTTGTTTTCTTGCAGGCGTTTCATTACCCTAACTAGGTAACATCATCGGTGCTAGTAAGGAGTGGGGTTTGCTGTCAGCTTAATATTCTGGTGTCTTGCCCATCCGTGATGGTGGGGCTGGTCTTCGAGATTCTTTGGCTGGGCTGTTTACTGATGGCTCCTTGGCAGTTTCTTGCTTGGGGTGTTGCTTACTTGATTGTTGGTCTGAAGGTAACCTTGGAGTTAATCTATGCTGATCTGGGTGCTGATTACTGGTGGAGAGATGCTGGAGTCTTCTTCTCTTTTGGACTGGTTGATTGTCTCTTTCGCATAGTTTATAGATGTTGTTAATGTCCATTTGTCTGATGATGGCTCATTTGTCAAAGTGCCATGCTGCTAGAAATTCTTTGGCATTTTTGGCTTGGTCTAGGACAGTCACATTTTCCCAATCGCAACTATGGTGAAACCTGTCCCTGTGTTGTGAAATTAAAGAATTTCCATCGTGTCTTCTGACTGCTAATGTCAACTCTGAAGCGAACCTGGCTGGCTGGGGCCATTTTGGAGGCTTCAGGGTTGCCACAGTGTAAAGAAGGGATAGGGAGGGGGAACATAGTTAGATGGGGGTTTGTAGCCGAAACAAAAAAGTTTTCTGTAGGAACCAAGGTCGTTCTAACAGGTGGCTGGAAAGAGGAGGAGCACCGTATCCAGGCAACCAGCCAGCACCTTGATTGGACAACATGACTGTTAGTTTGGGGAAAGGGGGAACTTTCACTATTTAATCAGGAGAAAACCATGGGAACTTTTAGAGTCGGTTTTCAATATGATATCTCTAATAAAATTATTCTTTGAGGAACTTGTCTGCCTCGGAGTTCTGCTTTCTGTGGAGTTATTACTTGACAGTTAGTTGGTGTTTGCGGATGCAGTCTTTTCCCAGTCTTCTGCTTCTTTATTCTATATAGTGATTGCTGCAGTCCTTACTTTGTATGTTGTAGATGATACCTGTTTTTTTCTTCTGGGGTTGTTGGGTCTTTT
>JANHFL010002747.1:59284-77508 GCA_032468155.1 Oxyrhabdium leporinum | reverse complement strand
GAGGGGATGGGATTCTGACCAGACAGGGCAAGGACTTTCTGCTTCTGTTTGTCTGGAACAGTTTCTTTAGTGTGAGACTTTCCCAAAAGGGCAAGACTTACACCAGCCAAACTGTTCAAAGTTGTCCTGTGCATTCTTATTGAGGGAAATAAGAAAGCTCCTGGAACATTTGTTTATTACCTGCATTCAAACCCTAAATTGGCTATCAGATACGTTTGAGGAGAGCTCCTTCTCTATACATGAACATGAAACTTAGAAAAAGTGTAAAGTATGTGTGTTTTAGGATTTATTGTGTTAGCTTTTGCAGTATTGTATTAAAAGTCAAATATATAGTGAGTTAACACCATAGAAGTCCATATACGAAACATGTCCTAAAATCAATTGCAGTAATTTAAATTATATTGGCTTAGTGTGACAATGCTGAATTTTGATATTCTTTATATCATTCTTTAATTCATGTTTCAAATCATTTTAATGCTCATTTGAGCTACTTGTTTAAATTGGTTTTCATTTTCATTTTTGGGGTGTATGAGTGGCTTTGATTGCCCTAGGGCTAAAGGGAAAAAGTATAAATTTAAGTAATAATAATAAAAAATATTTATTAATATAAATGTTGGCATTTGGAACCGCTTCCGGTGGAAATCAGATTGGCTCCCTCCCTGATTGCATTAAGAAAATTTTGTAGTGCATTTATAATGCAGAATTAGCCATTAATGCCTATATTGATTCAACATATAAGTCCATTATGTTTTATTGATGTTACACATTTTAAAATTAGGCTACTGTTGATGTTTCAGTAATTTTCTATATGTCTCATAAATCACTAAGAGGTGCATTTGATCGTTGTGAGATATAAACACAAAACAAACAAATAAGCTCAAAACTAATTTCCTCAATTTCTCTCATTCTTTCTAGAATTAGATTTATAGTTTTCAGCTGAGGATGATTGCTATTTGAATAAGAACCAATTCCCCCCCTCTTTCTGAATTGGAGAATGTTTATCTTGAACAATGTCATGAATGAAACTACTAACTGTTTGCTTTTTTTTTTCTCTCCAGAGAGATGATGGTAGCGATGGTAGTTTGAGTGATAGTCACATATCTCCTCCAGCCAAACGTACCTTGAAACATGCTGATTCTGTATGCAAAGACAAATCAAAATCTCGCAGTACTGGACAGCGAGAGGAATGGAGTGTCTCAGCTGGTCAGTCCCGGTAAGCGTCCACGTACACAGTTTTGATCATTTTCTTAAACAGCTTAAATTATTGATGAATACAAAATCTTTACTCCCTTTAAAGAAATGTTCTGCTGCTTAAAATAGCCTCCTTATATCGGGTTCTGTTCCAGCCTATGTACTAAAATCTATTGTATGCTGCAGAGAAAAGGAAAACTAAATTTGGGATGCTATTTTGTTCTCACTCCCATCCCATCTCTCTCATCATGTGTAATTCATCATTAGTAACTGATTTTAGCTAGACATTCTGACTTCATGCATAAGTGCATGAGGTACAGCTTGTTCCCGCTTGCTCCCTTCTCTTCTCCCCCTCCAAACTTTATTTTGTGGGAAAGAAAAAGAGCAACCCCATCTGTTGCTTACATTAAGACATCTGGAATTCCTTGTGATTATACTACAGTTTTGTCTGTTCCATGCATATAGTATTATGTTAATAAGCTTAACTAGTTCCATGTTTTCTTCAGCAATAGAAAGCATTAGCCATGTTTGTTTCTGCTACAAATTAATAGTTTTTTTTAGCTGTTAATTCCAAATTTGTCTTGTGAGATTGCTCCCTAGCAATTACATAGTTTAACCAATGTGACACAAATTAGACTTCGGAGTTGAATTGACCAAACATTATTTATGATTCTTTTCAGCATGTGTTACTTGTTCTGCAGGAAAGAGAACAAATGTTACTTTAAACAAAGATAAAACAAAGCATAGAGTTGATTGGGGTAATACATAAATTGTTAAAATTATTATATTAGCTATATGGAACTGCACAAATGAATGCTAGTATTTCTGATTCCCCACTTTAAAAGCTGAAATGAGACAATGTCCATTTCAAGATGACCATCATGCCTAATGGAATTTCCATTATGAACATTTAAATATGAATTGTGTGAAATCAGAAATGAACAGCTCAAAGGTTTTTTCTAAAAATGGCACTGCTAAATAATGTTATTCATCTTGATAAATAATTTTCCATATTATTTATGCTAATTAGAACCAATATCTAAATATCCTTCCATTTTGTTATTCTATTGCTGAGAGAACCAGTTTGGAATAATAATGGTGTGGTGATGTATACACTCCCCCCAAGAGAGAAACACGAGAAAAGCTAACTCCCCCCTCCTTTTTTGAAAAGCCAGTGTTCATATGTTTTAGGCAAGAATTCTACAATTATACTGTATATTTAAAAAATACAACTACTACTTAGTTTCTGGAAAGGAAAAATTAAGAGCTCTTATTTCCATAGTGAGCTATAAATACTGAATTTTTCCAAATTTGTTTATATACTGTATATATTCTGAAGAGGCACATTTTGTGTATGTGTGTTTTCTGATTTCTGAACACTCAAAGATGACACATTCACTTCTCTTTCTCTGCTGTTTGATTGCAGTAATACTTACCATGGCAACATCAGTTTAAAACTAGCATTCATCTGTAGTATTGGCTTGGAGGATAAACTGAGAAGAGAAAATCCTCAAATTATGTTGAGTTGCTTAATAACCAAAGTTATGACAGACCCTGAAAAACTGCTTATCGCCTGTTTTTAAAGTTCTGACATCATGCGCGCGCGCACACACACACACACACACACACACACACACACACACTGCAGTCACATGGCCACATTTTGGGTGCTTGGCAACTGGCCCTCATTTACAGCTGTTTGCAGCACTCCACAGTCACGTATCTGCAATTACAACTTTTTTTTCCCAGAAGCCAACATTTTCTTCTGGTTTCATGAAAAAAATATCCCATAGCAAACAATGGGTTCACTTAATAACCACAGTATTCACTTTATAACTGCTCCTTTCCCCTCACAACTGCTGCATTCGCTTAATGATCGTTTAAAAAAAAGATTGTCAAATCGTGGTTATCCCATGATGATTGGCACAGCCCACGGCCATAATTGCCAGGCTTTGTTACAGTCATAAATTGAGGACTACTTTTACAGAAAAGCATGAAAGCTTTGATGCTGATATCGCTGTTTATCCTTAGATGCTGGATTTAATGTAAAAATTATGCCTGTGGGAACTTGTGAAGGTGAATTTCCTAATTATGGCAAGGCCATAAGAGCATTCACCTGAAAGTTTTTACAGACATGTTTCCTAGCTTTGCATCAAAAACAAAGATTTCTTCAGTCTGACTGGATTTATTATAGCATTGATGATAGGATATACACATACATCCAATGACGTACTGGAATAGGCTTGTATTGCTCATGAGAGCCTATTGTTACATTTTCTAGAATTTTGCAAGCCAGTAGATAGCAGAGCTGAGTTGCTATACCTCGTATTGTGTCAATCAGCTGTTAGGCGGCTAGTAGTGCAGCCAAGTTGTTATGCGTTTACCAGCACACCACTGCATATATATATCTGTGTCCTCCTTAGCTATTATGGAAAGTAAATTGTTTAAAGTTTTTAAGTTACAAGTTCTTTCTGTGATAATGTTGCATTTTGTAATAGTTGCTAAAGTATATTAAAATGGAAAAAAAATCAAGGTTTTGATTATTGCCATTTTTCATCTCATAATTGGTATAGTAGATATTACTGTTCTATTAGATTAAATATTAGATTGGTACTATTTGTAACATTAGTTTTAGTTAGCACTTTCCATAAGTGGAAAGTCCCTGTTATTAGTTAAGTACACAAAATGGAAGAAAAAAATGTTCTGAGTTGAATAAACCAATCCCATTTAAAATGTTCCATTAGAATATTTCTTATATTTCATCTTTGAATTGAAGAAAATTTGAAAGATGCTGAATGTTCCACAACAGGAAACAGTACAAAATCAAAACAAACCTCTTTACTTCTTTATTTTTTTGTCTTAGAACCATTAAAGTAGGTTATTAGGTTGGGTGGTAGGTTATTCACAATAGGTTGTCTGTTTGCACAGGCTTAAGGCAAAATTCTAGAATAAGAATTGTTTCATTGACCTGGGAATACTCAAACTGCAGTTTGGAACTCTGAATGGTTTTTGATCTTTATCATTTTATGTAACTTTTGTCATAATTACTGTTCAAACTAAGGAAAAGAAATTTAGCTGTTTTTGATTATGCTAAGAATTAAGCACGTTATTTTCTATTTTGTATTGTGACTATGAGGTAGGACCCTACTTTAGCTTGAAAGTATTCTGCTTTCTTTTCAAAGAAAAAAATATAGACTCTGCATTATGACATTGGAACATATAAACTGATCAGTGTAAACTAATTAAAGTTTTTTTTACAATATATATTTTTTCAAATGTTTGCATTTAAAAGCATTTATCACATTAAGCATACAAATTTAAAATGTATTGAGTAGCTTGACATTGTTTGAAGTCTCATGGTAGATCAACACAAATCATTATTTCAATGGAATGAACTAAATAAATAGCCTCTACCATACTTGAATGCTTTCTAGAAAGGTAAAAAAAGAATAGGAATGCTAAAGTTCATTAAATGAATACCAAATTTAAAGACTGATACCAGGTTTTCTCATTGATGACTTTAAACCAGAGGAAGAAAACTTGATTTCTCCAACCTGCAGAACTTCTGCACATAGATGTGGTTCTAGAGATATTCTAAAAATTATCACTAAATTGACTGCGCAATTCAACTCAAAAGTAAAATAAATTACATTTTTTTGTCTTGGCTTTGTCTGTCATTTGAAAGTAGTCCCCTGTGTGGACTTCTGTAATGAAAAAAATCACTTTCCTGCTTTCAATGAATTACTAACTTTGCTCCTCATTTGTAGAAGCAGCATAAAAATGACTTGACTGCTTTTAAATACACAGATGGGATATAAATAGTTTTCATATCACTTGTAGAGTTATGTTCAATATGTAACGCTTGGGAATAGAAATATCAATATCATGCGAATTGTAATTTTAATGCAACAAGCTAATTTTCCAAATTAAATTGTTCTTAGGTTAACTTCTCAATCTGGTGCTACTCTACCAAATGGTCGTAGTTTATGTAAGTACTTCATAGTTAAATTACTTATTCTGATGCTTAACATTTTAATATTTTTAATGTTCTTTCTGTCTCCCTAAGTTTTCAATATGCAATATTACTCTTTTCAGTACAGAAAGTTTTTTTTTTTAAAGCTACATTCAGTGTTCAATGACCAAAGTACCCACGTATTAAACTGGCCTCATTTATTTCCGTTTTCTTGCTCCTGGCTCCATTTCTACTTAGTCTAATTCTACTTAGACTGCACCCAAATCTCTCAAAGCAAATTTGGCATGAAGGCTATAGAGTAATATACATTTATCATTACAATTGAAATATTTATTTTGGATAAAATAGCACGACTATGGTATGTCTGTGTGTGTAAATATTTCACACAATTTTTGTACTTTTCTAATCATAAGACTCTGGGTAGCTCACTCATGTAAATGCCATTAAAACAACAACTGTATAAACCCAACTGGTATACATTTGCTACAGTCCGTGCACCTTGTTATAAACATCCTAAATACTTATTATTTTTCAGTATTAATGTTATAACTTGAAATTTGCAGCTCTCAAAAGCTGTTCTCTTCGAGGAGAAAAAAAGGGAGACAATGACCATGCCTGTATAAATGGAGGCAGAGAAATTAGAAAAAGTTGTCGGTCTAGAAAAAACAGATTTGAAAGTCTCAATCAGAGTTTACTGTTTGACCAATTGGTAAACAGGTATGTTGTATAATTTCATGATATTGTTAAAATTAAGTTTGTGCCACATTTCCATTCATGAGAATTTATATTTATTTATATATATATCAAAAGATGTCCCCTAGCTTGAATATTCAGCTTCCAAACAATGTAGAGTAAACGTTTCATCTACTCAGCTAGCCAATTTCAATCTCGGATAACTTTGTTGTATTTATTTTATGTAATCTGTATAGATTAGACATTTCAGCCTATCCACTTTACGGCCACAGCATCTTAGAGGCAAAATTTTACATTTAAAAAAATGAGGTTCCCAGAAGGAAAGGGAAACCCCTATCTCTGCAATAAATGATGTGAATCAGAATTTTAAGAGTTGAGTTTGTTCAGGAATTATGGAGAATATGGGAATAAACTTTGGACTCTTTATTTTTCTAATTTGATTTTTGCCTCTGAACTGTATCTGTAAATCATGGATAAAATAGTGAATTTGCTCACACTGGAAGAGGGTAATAATGTTCATTTCCTTAAATGCAGCCCCTTGTATTCAGTAAAAACTTGCTTTGGCACTGAGGATTCCTTCTAAAAAGGGTGTAGGAATGTTGTAACGCAAAAACCACTTTTTTTGTGTTTTCTACTAGCAGACATATTTACTGGACCAAAATCTTCCAAGGATATTATTTAATTTTAACCACATTTAATTATGATCCATCTTATTGCATTTACTTACAATATCACAAGGCAGTTGTTACATAGTTGACTTTGGGTCAGTCACTCTCTCTCAGCCCAAGTCATCTGATAGAGTTATTGTGGGGAAAACAGGGAGGTGGGAGTATTGTGTATGTTGAGTTATTTATAAAAATAATAAAGCCAGAATATATATAAGTAAATACATTACTACCATTTTTCTATGTTAGTACCGCTGAAGCTGTTCTTCAGGAAATGGACAATATTAACATCAGACGGAACAGGCGATCAGGTGAAGTGGAACGGTTGCGTATGTGGACAGATACTGAATTTGTAAGTTTAATTCTCTTCTCATCCTTTTTCCCCTTACATTTTGTTTAAGCCTTGAGTATGTTATAGCCTAGCATCAAAGGCACTTGTTAATTAAAAAATGTATCAAATGGATTTTGAATATTCTGTATACAGTTTTCAATCCTTATAAGAGGAGGGAAAGAGAAAGCAATGCAGCTGGCTAGGGAGAAAATAGGTGTCAACACTGTACTCCCTCATAAACAATGCAATAGTAACTCATAAGAAGTGACATGGGTTGTGGTGGATTATATGCTAGTCAACTATCTGTAAGACAGTATGATTAATGCGAAACAGTCCATCTACATATACATGTTTTACTGGTTGGCATTCGGGGCTTATGATTCCCTAAGTCCCTTTAAATGGTAGCAACTGATATCCGAAATCAAGTTGCTGGAACAGGAAAAACAGCTCCTCTGTCTGATCTGTTGCAACTGTGGAGACTTGCACAACTAGTAACATGTTGGCTGTGGTGGATAAATGGAAGCTCGCTGATGAGGCAACAAGGCTTTCCCTTCTATGAGCTGGCCAGCTTGCAACAGCCCCACCCTTCCCAGCTACCTTATTGGCTGCTGGGAAGCTGTGGTTCTGAGTGGTAGAATTCTTGAGTCTCTGGCTCATTTCTGTAGATTCCAGCTCTTGGGACAGCAACAACTTGTGCCTCACATTGCCACATGGTGGCAAGGCCAGAGAATTGTAACCAGCTAGTCAGAGTGCCTTGCTGCTGTGAGTTCTACAGTGCTGATTGTGCCTCCCTTGTCTCCAGATGTGGGGGCTTATTCAAGAACAGATGCTCCATTCTTATAAAATCAAACATTTCTATGTGCCGAATAGATACAATAACTGAATTATTTTCTGAACTCTCCGATGAATTCTTTTATAGTTCCTAAGATAGAACACTCAGTACTCTGATCGGAATTTCCAATAAAGATACTTACATTTGTTTAGCCTGTGATTTTAGTATCTCTCTCTCTCTCTCTTGCATACGTGCAGATTCTCTCTTATCAAAATACTTATGACTATCAGAGTTTGGTTAACTATATAGTTTGGAAGCTACGTGTATATTTAGTTGTTAGCGATGCAGATCATTCTTGAGGTTTTTATTTTAGGAAAACATGGATATGTACTCAAGAGTGAAAAGGAGGAGGAAATCATTAAGGAGAAATAGCTATGGAATCCAGAATCACCATGAGGTTTCCACAGAAGGTGAAGAAGAAGGTAATGGTGATAGTAATTTGAGAGCTACTTTGATAAATACAAGGGAAATGTTATGTTGAAAAACAGCACAAATTATTTGAGTTCTTAATAGTCTGGAAAAACTGTTATTAATCAAACTACACTTAAATGTTGGATACCAACAGACAGGTGTTCTTCAGTTATGGATTCAGGCCTTGGAAATTCCTTCGTGGCTTGATAAATTCTAATCAGTGCTGGTTTTTCCCCTCAGACATTCATGGTGCTTTTGAATGAATTGTTCAGGACTCTGATTTGAAAATATCTTTGCTGTTTGGTCTTTCTTGTCATTTTATAGTTTTGATCTTGAAATTATAACAGCTTTGTCATGTATTCAAAGATACCTATAATATACCTGTAGATACCTATAATGTTGAAATAAGTGTTTTTACAAATATTAAAATTATATATTATAAAATTCAGTCTAGAATATTGCAAACTATCCAAATCAGTGTTATATTTTATAAAATAAATTTCATCTGTAAAGTAACAGATGCTCTTTAATAGATATTATCAAATTACCTTAGTGTACTTTTTATAAATGTTTAATGGGGATTTTTCTAGAATCTCAAGAAGAAGATGGGGATATTGAAGCAGAGGAGGCAGAAGGAGAAGAAAATGATCGTCCATATAATCTTAGACAAAGAAAAACAGTAGAAAGATATCAAGCGCCTCCTATAGGTAATATTTTTAAAAATGATTTATGTAACTGAAATAACTTGGTTCACCAATATTTTACCCTTGTTACAGTATTAGATTAGAACTAGATGGATCATGGATCAACCTCATAATCATAAAGTTCAGCAAATGATCGTTCCTCTAAATTTAATTTATTTAATGTTAAAATTAAATTGGATAAAATGGCTGAAGGAAGAATCATTATCTGCTATTCTCTGTAAGAGAGCGTGTAGGAAAAAAAATAAAATGTACTCAACCTCTTCTCTGTTACTGTTTTTTTTTCCACTTTTTGCAGTTGAACATATAGTATAAAGGGAGATTTCTGTAACAGTTGACAGTTTGGGCTGTTACTGTTTTGTACAGGTACTTATGGTAACATCTTGTTTGTCCTGTATTTTCCTTTCTTTGACTTACTTACTGAAAAAAAGTAGGTACAGTCTGTGGTTGTGTTTATGTGACCACCAAGAGTTGTTTGATTGTGACAGGATATAAATGTAATAAATAAATGAATAATTCTGCCATAGTGTCTACTTGTTAGACTTGATTAGAAATAACTCTAAGATCTCTGTCCACTCATTAGGCAAATCACTCAGAACATGTTTTGGGGATTGCATACGAAGTGTTTAGTATAAACTCATGCAAGACATAATGCTTACTCATTCCCCCCATTTCCCTACGCTTTTCATTAAGAATAAATAGTTTCGATTTAACAAATTTCTACTTTGCTATTTTGTGCTTGCCTGGAATTATTTCTGATAAATTAAGCTCTGTGATTATTTTGGTACTTTGTTTAACAGTACAGAATTTGTTTAATATAGCTGATTAATACATGAAAACTCTTAAACTAATCAACTTTTTGGTTTGTATTACTTTTCTTCATCATGTTGGAGAGGAAAGTTGTCTTTTTTACCTTTCTGTTTGCGTGGGTAATGTTAAATCAAGACATTGTACTAGGCCATAGTGAAAGATACAGAATTGCACATGACTGTATTTCAGTAAGAATTCTTTTGTAAGTCAGAGATTGCTGTCTTAAAGCTTTTCTCTTTAGTATGCTACAATGTTTAGTCAAATGTGTTCTAAAATTAGAATTTAATATGTTTCATTCAAATACAATTGTGAGTAGGAGTATTTAATGTAAGGAGTATCTTACATAAAAACAATTAAATAAATTTGGAAAAGAGAGGATAAAGAAATATACCTCATTTGCAAATGTTTTTGATTTATTAGAAATGGTATTAAGATGCCTTACACAAGGAACTAGATTTTTATACAGTTCTGTAAAAATGTTTACATGTCAAATTGATTATCTTATCTAGTTCCAGCTCACCAAAAGAAAAGGGAAAACACATTATTTGACATTCATAGATCTCCTGCAAGAAGAAGTCATATCAGGTAAATAATATATTAGGATATTTTCTATTGACATTATGCTACCATGTTGGAATTTCTGGAATAATTTCTTGAAGAATCAGCTGCGTAAAAAATACAAAAGCTAAGACAATGCATCCTTCTTCTGTTAGCAGCAACTGATATATGTTAAGATGGTTTATAGCTATAAAATAAAAGAGAAAGATAGCATAACACATTATAGAGGAAAACTTTGCAAATCACCCCTCTAAACCATTGTCATAGTTTGGTATGCTGGAAGCCATTCCTGCCAGAAAGTTTGCTGAAGTAAAGTTTTATGAGCTATCTCTAAATACTTTTGCCATTTTTTTTGGACAGTTCCTCACATTTTGTGTATATATAAAATTGTTTTCAGCTTTTTTGAAAACAGATTTAGTTCAGAGGTAATGATGGGCAGGTAAATTAAATTTTGCAGTAAAGTTTGATGAGGAATGAATGGGACGATTCTTGTTCTGTGCCTAATAGAGAATAGCCTACTGTATTTTCTCTGCATTCCTTTTCCCCATTATATTTCAATTGAGAAATTTGTGGCTTAATCTCTGTCTTAAAATGTTGATCCTCTTTTGTGGTCAAAATTAAGCCACAATTTCTCTTTTACGTTGGAACAACAGAGTTGGTGTGTATATGGGAAGGCCAGGGATTGCTGTGTCTTGTTGCTTTACAGATTAACAGAGTTGGAAGGGACCTTGTAGGTTATCTAGTGCAACACCCCCCCCCCCCAAGCAGGACATGCTTCTCTGACATCTAAACCAGCTCAAGTTATGAAAACAAGAGAAGCATTAAACAAAAGACATTGTAGCCTTTAAATTATCTGTTTTAATTTGTTAGCATTCACTAAGCACAATTCAGGGCACGCTGCTCTTCAGTGAAATGTTCTGTTGCTTCCGCAGGAGAAAGAAACATGCCATTCATAGTAGTGATACAACTTCTTCAGATGAAGAACGTTTTGAAAGAAGAAAATCTAAAAGCATGGCAAGAGCGAGAAACCGGTAACAATTTCTTTGTCATCATTCAGCTAAGGGGAAAAAATGGCTTAGTTTCATTTTGCCAACCATGTGGAAATTGTTTTATTCTAATTAAAGATGCTGTTATGAGGCATGGTCATACATGTTATGTATGGCCCTTGGTGTTCTCTGAGCTTGGTTCTTTTCTTGCAGATGTTTCATTACCAAACTAGGAAACATCATCAGTGCTCATTAATAATGTTATCTAGCTCGTTAATGAAATGTCTGCAATAAAACAACCACACTCGGAGAACACCAAGGATCCCACAGTTCAAGTCTAAGCTACAAATATTCTAGTCATAGAAATTATACATGTAAAACATGTTTTTATATCATGGGATTTCTTCAGACTTGCTCATCTGTGAACATAAATTTGCATTTCTATTGGAGGTAAGGAGTGAGGCATTGTTTTTTTCTTGATTATTGTTCTTCTTTAGTCTTAATTGATACCTTCTGTGCCAGAACAGAGTAGAATACCTTTTTTATCATCATGGATCAGAATGCCTCCAATGTTATTCTACAGAATTCTGCATACATTTGACAACTTTTCAGGGCAAATGGAGCCGTAAAGAAAAGAATGGCAACATTTTTAGGCTGGGGGCTAAATATTGTGTTTGTACTCTTCTGAAGGTTATAGGGGGTACAGCCACTGATGTACTGATGTTATCAGAATGTGTAGAGTAAAATTTTTACCTTTGGATTTGTTTTGTTTTGTTTTCTTTGTGCGGGATTGCTAATAAGTGCCTGAAGTCTTAATGAAGAAGAATATGAAGAATAAGAAGTCTGAATAAGGGCAGCCAGGGACTTTACATGAGCTATAGATTAGGCACATCTCTACTGTTTCTAAAATGTACTGCCTCCTCCCTCCCTCCATTGTTAGCAGAATTCCACTGAATGTAATTTCAGATGCAGCCCAATTTATTTGGATGTATTATTTGTTTTTATTTTTTTTTACTTTTGGGGGTGGCAGTGGGGTTATTTGTCCATTATGTCTTCATGAAAATTATATATTTTTTTCTCTAATGACTAAAATTCTCGTTCTATTTGTGGGACAAGATGAAATACTGTACCTGAAAAGTCACCATTCCCTTCTATTGCATGAATGCATCTTTATTCAGCTTGAAATTGATGTGGTTTTTTTTAAAATATGTCATAGGTGTCTGCCAATGAATTTCAGAGCAGAAGATTTGGCTAGTGGAATCTTGCGTGAACGAGTGAAAGTTGGAGCAAGCTTGGCTGACGTGGATCCAATGATTCTTGACAAATCGGTGTGCTTTTTTTCTTTCTTTAGAATTGACTGCTAAAAGGAAAATCTTTAAGCTGCTTTGTAAAATTCAATCTTAAAAAATTACATGTTTATAGCTACTTTGCCTACACCAGGTTAAAAGTAAACCATTTTGGATAATATTTTTGTTACTGAAATTTTGAAATAATGTTGATGGCTTTTCCATGTAAATGGCAAATGATAAGTTATATTTCCAAATGTTAATTTCTTTTATTGCTTTTTATCTTCTGTTTAGATCCGTTTTGATAGTATAGGTGGGTTGAGCAATCATATTCATGCACTTAAGGAAATGGTTATATTTCCGCTTCTGTATCCTGAAATATTTGAAAAATTCAAAATTCAGCCACCAAGGTAGGCTTTGTTCATATTTATACTTCAATTAATCTACCAGAATACACATACTTTGTTGGATTTAGGGTTATTTTAAAGACTAGCTTAATAAAGAAGTGGACAAAAGATCTGAATTAATTTAATTAAAATAAAATAAACCACATTGGGCCAACATGATTATTTCCCATACTTCATTATTTTAAAATCCTATTATTTGTCAGATTAAAAGGTGCAATATGGTGCAAATTATTTGAAGGGGGGACACTCCAGGTTTTGCTGACTGCAGTTGGGTTCAGTTGTTTTACTTAAGCAGGAAAAAAGCCATTCCTAGATCAGATTCTCTCCCCCATGGCCCAATATGCCTCCAAATCTCTGGAAAAATGGAATAGTTAAGAGAAAGTTGCTGGAATTGAAGTTTGCTGAGAGAAGAAGATAATAGGCAAAGTCAAATACATTTGTGTGACAGTTGATGAAATATCTTGCTTTTATTTTTTTTCTGGCAGAAAAGGTATTTTACATCTTTAACAATTTTGTGTTGCATAATTTCCCTTAAAGTGGCCAATCTAGAAGTGTGAGAAAGCTAAGGAAAATAGATCTGTCAGACAAAGATCATTCTCTACTTCTGTGAAAAATTTCACAAAGCGAAATAGTTCAGTAATACTGTAAAATATGGAATAAATCAATATTGATCCATCCCGTACAAAAAAATATGCAGCTGAGTTTGTTTATTCAGAAGTATCTTTTAAAATGAAACTTTAGATTTCAATAATAGTTGGAAAACTGGAATTTTTAAAAATCTTCCTAAGTATGTCAAGTCTTCAGATATGTACAAGACCTCACTGACTTATGTTCATATCCATATAACTCAGGAATGCAGAATTTAGATTTGATTTCTTGGTATGTTTCACAAGACCATGAAAAAAGCAGCTTGATTTTTAAATGTAACACAGAAGCAGAATAGTATTGTGGGTTCTTCAACTTAATGAAAGGAGCCATTGAATTTTTAAAGATGAATGGATGAAGATGGAAATAGTCGTGGAGATCCTCCAGAGAAACTAAGAGTTTTCAAAATTTCTTACTGTAAAAGTTTGATGCTGTATATGTGCTATATGAGACAGCTAAGCATAGGATTTTCCTAATAAAACAAAGCCTAATTTTTGTCCCAAGACTCATCACAGTTTTCATTCCTCCTTACCCTATTTATCAGAACTAATGGTTGCATAAGACACAGGAAGCTTGAGAGATTGTTATTTAGTTATAACAAAGTTAGTGTTATAACTATTCATTTGCATTGGTTTAGAATATTTGTTGGATTTATATAGCTGCGCACTTGACATCCAACATCAGAGGTCACATGTATGCCCTATCTCTGATGTTCATGTTAATTTATTATGCTTATATGCAACAATAAATTGGCCCAGCGTATTGAAAAAAAAGAATGACATTTTTGTTAAAATAGAAAAAAATAGCAAAGATTAAAAATAATAACCACTCCTTGTAAATATTTTGTACTTTTCCCTTTCATTGTTTTTAATTAGCAATAACTTTCATTTCACCAGGTTTCCAAAACAGATCACTGAGCTCTTGTGTCCCTTATGTGGGTAGCAAATACTGGGCTGCTTATAAAGAAAAAAAAATAGTGATTTCTGTATCTGTCCATTTGTCTTCAGGGGCTGTTTGTTTTATGGTCCTCCTGGAACAGGTAAAACCTTGGTGGCTAGAGCTCTGGCCAATGAATGCACTCATGGGGACAGAAAAGTTGCCTTTTTTATGAGGAAGGGAGCAGACTGCCTCAGTAAATGGGTTGGTGAATCTGAACGGCAGCTTCGACTCCTCTTTGATCAAGTTAGTACACAATTTTATGTATTCAATCCTTCAGTTTGAAGCAGGAGATTCATTTGAACATTTTTGCTAATTGCTAATATATCTCTCTATATTTGCAAAGCAGCTTGATTTTGATTAATACCACAATGAGCAAAAGTATTTCCCATTCAGAATAGCTGGATGTAAACTGATCTTGTTTCCAGTCCCTGTTGTCGTATTGCCAGACTGAGTTCATTACCTTGGATCATGGTAGTTCCTGTATTAATATTTGCTGGAGTCATTATTGGAAGAAGAAAAAGGTTATTAAATGTGAAATAATAGCAAAGAATAGAAATAATTGCTGGGGAATAACCATGACCCATAAGAAGACACGAAGGAAATAATTTGTTTCCTCTGGTTATGATTTTCATTCTGAAAGTTAAGCAAATACAATTTGCCGCATCTCTAGTCCAAAGGATAAATTGTATCCGTCACCTTTTTTAAAAGGTTAATTGTATGAATGAGTGAGACAATATCCTCTCCACAGAATGTAGTCCTTTGACACTGAAGCTCTTGGGTGAAGAAAGACCCATTGCTTTGCTTTATCTTACATCATTAGATGATCAACTGAGGAGTGAGGTTCCAGAAAGGGAAAGAGTCTCCACTTGGAATTCTATAGACTTAATAGGTTTTGCAGGCCGATTTTGGCAAATGTATTTTCTTAATTGTTAGGAAATGCCCATAAAAACATTTATGTTTCACATTGAATAACTAAACAATGTAAGATTATAATTCATTGTAAAGATATGTATTATTACTAGAATTAATAATAAGTTTGTTAAATGATACAAATATGATCAATATCAATTTATTTGTATTGAAAGGTATGATACTGAGGTACCACACTGTTCACACAATGATACGTTTGTAAAACATAAAAAATAAAATTTATATATTTTAAAAAAAACATTTATGTTTCAGAAAGATGAATAAGTGAAGTTGCTGATAAAGAAATCAGAATAAGTTGTCAAATCAGTAGAAAATACAGTAGCTCTTTTGCTTCAAGAGATAAAAAAGTGATATTGATTACTCAACACCTCTGAAGTCTTGTATTCTTGCTTGTACTTCTTCAAAGGCACACTTGATATTTTCGTACCGATTGAAGAATAAAATTAGTTTCCTCAAAGCATGTATGTTCTTGCAGGTGAAAATGTTAGGAAAAAAAAGTATTTGTGTAGCTGGCATTGGATGAGATGGTATTTACATCGATTACACTCTAGCCACTAATAGATAATCTTATGGAGTTGACTAGGGATGGACCTGGTCAGTACATGTTTGAAAGACCACCATGAAAGATTACAGCTGTAGGATAGTATGTTGAAATATATCCTGGAAGTAGGAAGAGGCAAGCCACTTTAGTAAGGTTGCCAAGAAAGCTCTGATCATAAGTAAAAGTCATTGGGAGCTGAGTTTAGCACAAAGGAAATTTTCAGAAAACGCAAAAGATCAACTGCTTTTAAATGCAGAAATATTTTTCAATAAGCTGCTACAAAGATGGCCCAATTTCTTTTTTTCAGAGCTTTTAAAGTTTATTTTCACATTTGACATGGGACTACTCCCAATCCCAATCCACCTTATCACTACTCGTGTGGAGGCTACCAGGTTTTGGCATCAAGAAGTCTACCTATTAGCTGTCAAAGGTAATCCGCAGTATGTAGACAGGGCAGAGTTAATGCCTTTTCTTGGCTTTATAGTTATGAGTGAACTCAAGGACCTTAGTGTTTCTGATCCAATACAGCAATTAAATATAATTTTTCTCGTACCTTTTAAAAGTATAAAAGTTATTTTCATATCCACAATTAATTTTGTTTGTTGCTTACCCCAGGCATACCTGATGAGGCCATCTATAATCTTTTTTGATGAAATAGATGGCTTGGCCCCAGTTCGCTCCAGTAGACAAGACCAAATTCACAGGTGAGAATAGCATATTACTTCTAGCATATGTGGATGCATAAATAGTGGAGGTTTTCTTCCATTCCCCACCTTTCAATCAGAACTAAGAAGCTTCTTGGATGAGAAGTGAAAGAAAAAAACGCAAGAAAGTCCAGTTGCCATTTTGAAAAGCACCTTTGGGACAATTAGAGATCTAGTTTATCAAATGCTTGTGCCACTCAGCTTAACTCAGTTCCTTTAGCCTTCCTTACTCCATTGATCCAGTGACTGTAACATTTGACCTTTCTCAGATGCTGAATATGACTTAGTGGGTTCTTGGCATACAAAAAGGAGTCATTTTAACAGTGAAAATAGGGCTACTTTACTGAGTCTGAGACAAAAAGGATATGGATGAGAATAAACATTAATTACCTACTTGGAGATAAATTGAGAGACTGGCTGTTTCAAGAAAAGGATAGGCCTTTTTCAAATGGCCTCCTCCTTTCTTCTAACAAAGAAAACCTTCATAATAATTAGATGGTATTCTAGCTTTTTAATAGCATCACAATTAAAACATTTATGTTATCCAGGTTAGTTCTAAATGAAAATATTGAGAGAAACAATTGAGAGAAAGGGAAGCTTTTCTTTCTTACCTCTGTCCTAGACTTACTGTTTTGTAAGTCTAACATTAACATTTAGACTAAGGTTATTCAATGGGTCAGGACAGCAAGTCTTTACTCTCAGCTAGAATCTTAAACTATACCATGCAGTACAGGTTATTTTAGATTTTAGATTTTCTTAGAATTGAGCTGGCAACTGAGTGAAATTGGTATCAGATGGCATCTCATGATGAAAAACTTCCTCATCTTACACAATTAGTGCAACATTTCGTAGCTACTGTATGACACTAAGTGCATGAAATTTGCAGATTGTTTTCAGGTTTAATTTAAAATACAGATTTTAACCTTTAAATCCTTGAATAAGAACCACCTATCTTAGTGTGCCCAAACACTAATATTGAAAATAGGAGACCTCCTAAAAATGTACCCTGATTTCAAAATTCCATTTATCTAGCCCATGGAAGTGATCTATCACCCAGACTAAAAAATATACCTCCTTAAGAGTTGTGCTTAGCTCCCATAGTTTCCGTGTTTAAAAAAGAAGGTAAGACATTCACTTTAGTCAGGATTTTCAAGCTGATTAATGATTTTACGTATTTAAGATTTTGTTAAAAAAATAGGTTTTACTTCACACACACACACACACACAAACTTAAATGCCTTGGAAATAGGAAAGGTGGACCACAAACTGGAACCAATTCATGAACGTCTAAATAAGTAGGATTAATTATTTTTTGGCAAAAGGAGGTATGATGGCTCATTGGTTGTTAAAGCGGCTGAGCTTGTCAGCTGGAACGTTGACAGCTGAGGTTTGAGACCCAAGTGCCATGCAATCAGGTGAGCTGTCATTACTTGCCCCAGTTCCTGCCCACCTAGGAGTTTGAAAGCATGCAAATGCGAGTAGGTTAATAGGTGACACTTTGGTGGGAAGATAACAGCATTCTGTGCCCCTCAAGCATATAGCCATGCTGGCCACATGACCACAGAAGTGTCTTTGGACAATGCTGGCTCCCTCGGCAATAAACGGAGATGAGCACTGCCCC
>JANHFL010002747.1:34418-46569 GCA_032468155.1 Oxyrhabdium leporinum | reverse complement strand
GGGCCGCTTGGAGACTCCTGGGTGGGGGGGGGTGGGCCAGCCAGGAGTGGGATTTGGCAGTTCATCGAACCGTGCAGAATCTTCGCTAAGGGCCCACCTGAACCCCTATGAACCCCCAGCAGCCCGTCCCTGCCTATAATATAAGCAAAAAGACTATTCAAATAAACTTCATACTTAACATTTTACAACAGAAAATGTATAGATTATTTAAATTGGTGTGTATGTGTGTTAGAATTGAATTAGTTTGTTTTTGTTCATTATGATCATTACAGTTTGTCACTGCCTAAATGAATTTCCAATTTAAAACAGAATAAGGTATAAAATAAAATAGTATAAAATAATTCAAGGTTATTCCTCAGTAGTTTTTATTGTGATTGTTGTATTGCCTGGAGCAGGAAGGATATAGCACAGCTGGAACAAGTCTTTTATGTGGAATTAGTCATTTTGCTTTATTGCTTATATAACACAATTCACATTAATCTCTTTGTGTTTAAATTGTAAACACAATATTTTGACATTCAAAGTATTGATAAATGGTTAGACAATGTTGAAAATATACTACCATGAAGTATTTCAGGCTATTCACGTTCTGCTAATGTAGTAAAAAATATAGAAGTAATGATAAGCGCTTTGTAGATCTGAACAAAATATTATTTTTGTTGCAGGTCAGCTTATCACCAGCCCACATCTTACAGGCCAAGATTACTGCTTTCCGGAGAAAGGGATTCAGGTCAGACTTCACACCTTGCTCCAGCTTTATTACATTCTCTTGAAAAAATTGCTGTACACAGATTAGATCTGCCAGCACTTTATTCGGTCAGTGCCAAAACGCCTGAAGAATCATGTGCACAGGTTAGTTTGCATTTATATCGCTTTTGATTAATGTAACACCTATTGAATTTTCAATGTGTATGGAGGCCTTCATTAAATTATAAATGCTGAATATCTCAGTGTTTCTCTGAGGTATAGTGTTGGTAGAAATACTTGAGAAGTTTCTGTGATAGATTTAATATATAAAACAAAGTTTAAAAAAAGATGGGTATAATCTAGTAAAGATAGAATCTTTCTGGTTTTTTTTGCTTTGATTTGGCAGTCAGTCAGATTGATTTGGCTTATATTGTTTTTGGATGATAGAGATTAAGCACACAGTCATAGAAGAAATACAGCTACAGGTTATATATGAAAAACAGCAAGTGGAGGAAAGGAATCTGTTTAAATTAGATTAAGATTAATCCTTACAGAATGAACTACTTGCTCTCCTTAGTGAAGCTTGAATTAAGCAAATATACTTAACATATGCTACTGAGCAGGATAACAATGGCTGCAGCAACCATTTCAGAAACCAACTTTTTAAATATTAAATATTTTAGATTTAGCAAAACTATTCACCACCAAATTGTGTTTCAGGACAGCATAGAAAATCAGTTCACAGGTGTTTTCATATTTTAAAATTGTTTTTCCTCTCTTCTGGACTTCAGTTTATGTCCAAGCCAGGAATTGGAGTAGTGAACGTTTCTTTCAGTTTTATTGTACTTTCACAGTACTTCATTTTATTTCATATCCCACCCCAAATTATAAGAGACACAAAAGCTCCAGAAATGAAATACGAAAAACACATTTAAACAGAGTAGTAGAATTTAACTTAATTTGTTGTAGCCATATCTCTGGGATAAGAGTCTTCCAAAGGATGGGGGCCACCACTGCGAAGATCTGTCATCTTGTCTATGTTCCATTTGCGTTGTGAGGAGCTGAAACTCTCAAGCAAATAGAATATATTGTGTCCGTTTTTACAGTGGAGGAGCAAGGACAGTATGGGACAGAGAAAAATAGTTTATTCTTTTTTAACTCTGTAGGTGAAAGTTTAGGATTTCATAGATCCCATTTGGTATGTAGAAAAATAGTTTTTCAATAAGCAGTTATGCTTCAAAATTAAAAGGAATTTTAAATATCAAATTTTATGTGTGCAGTACATGTTATATTTAATGTTCAGATGTAAAGCCATTGTTTATAGTAAAAGATTGAGGTTTTATTGTATAGCATTTATTTAACACTTCAATGGAACAGTTGGGGGATACTAAAGTGAAATATTTGATAAAACTGAATTTGCAATATTTATGTAATTTATTTCAGTGTACATCCTTTAGGTAATTCACATAAATAGTCTAGATTGGTTTGTGAAACATTCTTTTTCGCTCTTTGCAAGTAAAATCAAAGTTTGCTAAATGGGGCCTATAAAATCAAGGTTTTACTGTATAATTATCCAAGGAGAATTTGAAACTATAAATACACTTTATGTGACAAATGCTCATATACACCTATAAATACTTGGGGATATTCTACTAAAAACATCTGTTTGAAATGTTCCATAACAGTATTTCTGCCTGCAACTTTAAGTATTGGTTAAATATTTCGTTAATGTTAATATTTGTTAATGTTAATATTCTCAACTAGATATTTCGTGAAGCAAGAAGAACCCTACCAAGTATTGTTTACATGCCTCATATTGGCGATTGGTGGGAAGCTGTCAGTGAAACTGTGAGAGCAACTTTTCTAACTTTGCTGCAAGATATACCATCGTTCTCACCAATATTTCTACTTTCTACCTCTGAAACAATGTATAGTGAGTTGCCTGAAGAGGTGAGCATGGAGTTATTTCTTGGGAAATAAACAAACACCACTTAGGTAATAGTGAATCAGATCTGAAGCACCCTAATTTGTTGATGCTAAACGTCAATTTTTGTGTATGGGAGGGAAACCTCCACTCCACTGCATTATATAAGCATCTTTATATATGAGGGAACTTAACAACTCTGTTGCTATGTGTTAAAAATAGAGGTTGCAATTTGATAATATGAACTATTAGACAGGATTTATTTAAAAAAAATGAATTATAAGAGGCTGACAATTTTATCTTCTTTTTTTGGGGAGGGGGTGCGCCTCTGAGACAGTATTGACTGCAGTTTTACTGGTGAAATTTCAGAAGTGGTTTGCCATTGCCCCTTTCCTAAGTCTAAGAGAGTGTGACTGGCCCAAGGTCATCCAATTGAGTTTGTGTCCAAAGTGGAACTACAGCTCTTAGTCTTCTAACCTGGTATCTTAACCACTATACCAAATTGGTTCTCCACATTTTTGTCTAGGTGGTAATTATATTTACAAATGATCTAAAATGGAAGAAATATCTGATCTATTTTCTCAGGCATCTACATTGTGATCGCTGAAATAACTGGCTTTGCATTAATTGGAAAACATTGTGAACTGTTGGTTTTCTTCTGCATTACCTTGTTTTGGCCATAATTATTGCCAATGAACTCAGTATAACTAATTAATAATAAATTATTACTTGCCAAGATGACCTATCTAATTCTGCTATACCATATATAGCAGAAACGTTTGAATCATTACCCATTCATAAAGTAGTAGAGAAAGGGCAGGGAGGGAAGGGATTGTCTTTTAATATTTTTTTAATATATGTTTTTAACATTTACAAATTTTAAAAAGTCAGACAAAAAGAAGTTATAAAACGTATTATCATAGATACGAAAGAGGAGCCCAGTTTTAAACATAGCATGGACCACAAGGAGTAATATTGATCAGTCTTTCCATTATGTTCATAGAAAATTCATAAGCAGAGAGTAAATACATGATCAGAGGGCAGCAATTTGGAGGGGAGAGAGAGAAAAAGTTCTATAATTATTCAGATTGGCCTAAAGTGTTCTTTGGATACCAGCCTCTTCAATATTCACCTATTATTGTAGCCATATTCAAATGGTACATGGCTCTAGCCATCTGCTCTGTTTTTTCAGTGTTTTGTGAGACTCGATATTCTGGGCAACAGATGTTTAAGTCAGTTTATTTTGAAAAAGTATTTTGAGACCAGATACTACTTTATAGACACCATGGAAAAATCCTTCCATAGCATTTAATCAGTAGTGTTGGGTACTATTTTCATTTTTTGGACCACTGGAATAACTGATATGTGCCTATCAGAATTGTAGTCCATCATTCATAGAGAAAGGGCAACAGGTATATTTACAGGGACTTGAAATATTCCTGACAGCACAAATTATAAATTGGCAGAATATTTCAATTCTCTACATACGGAATGGTATTCTTCCTCATTGCCGAACTATTAACCGTTGGTTATGAAATAGCCAGAATATATTTTCAATACTTCTAAATGCTGCTATTTTCATATAGGTGAAATGCATCTTTAAAATTCAGTATGAAGAGGTTTTTTATATTCAAAGACCTAGCAAAGAAGACAGGCGCAAATTTTTCCAAGAGCTGGTTCTCAATCAGGCATCAATGCCTCCTCCAAGGAGAAAACACACAGGTAAATTAATGATTTGAAAAATCTGGAATGTATGGCTTTTCCATATGAAAATCACATTGTTTGTATATTTGAACATTAAAAATAACATAAATAGACCATTATACTACATGGGATTTAGGTTCAGATATAATTTCCTAACTCTTCAGTTTTAGCTTTAAGATGGAATCAAAGTTCAGGTCCCAGATCTGTTCACAATTAGCGGCTAATACACATTGCAGACTTGAGCATAAAAAATTAAGTGGCAAAGATTGCAGGTCATACCAGGTTGAACAGTTAACAATTCCAGGATTATATTTCCAAACCAGGTAAACGCAGATGTGGAGTGAAATAGCTAATATAAGTCACTATAAAGGAAGGTGGAGTGCTGCTGAATTATATTATGATAGAACTTGAACTGGCAATGACTAGCCAGAAGAATGATTTTTTTGTTGTTCAGTTAAAAATATGACCTGCATGAACATTTTATGTAATAGCTCTGAAGAGGGGGAAGATTAATTGGTGAGGATAATTGGACATCAAACTAGACAATCTGTAACTTGTTGGGTCATTGTTGAATTTCCTTACGGAAAGCTGGTAGTGAGAGTTGGAAACCCTCCCTCTCTCTTCTTCCCTTCCCAGAATACAAGCTGTTGCTGGGTGGGGGAGAGAGTGAGGGGAACATACGAGGGACCAGGAAGCTGCCAGGGAATGCTGAAAATGAGGGTCACATGACTGTAGCAGCATGGTGGTGGCACTGAAGCAACAACAGCCCAGTAGCATCAAAGCAGCCACAACCTGCCCAAATTTCATTCTCTTGGGAGTAAAGGGTCCTTGCATTCTTTAAATTAGCCCACTTGAGGTCCTTTGGTTGAAATATGATGCACTATTTTGCCCAGTTAAAGATTACAGACCCCAAAATTTTAGTATATATAGATAGTTGATAGTAGCCTTTGCCATTTTTTTAACCTATAAAGCAATCTGGCATACCACTTTAAAAAAAACTAAATGCAACCAGTGGCCTGAAAAAGTTGTGCGCCTCTTATTCCCTTTGAAAATGCTTGAGTGGAATTTATAATCTCCCAGCATATGGCTCTTAAGCCTGGTCCCAACTCCCTTTGGAATTAAGTGTCACAAATGTGTGTCTACTGCATAATCTTTTACAGCAGCCTGGGGAAACTCTGGTCCTCTCAATTCTTAATTTCTGAATTCTTGAATTTCTCATCCGACTAGCCCCAATTGGCATGGGCAGTAGTGAAGGAATGCTGGAAATGTGTAGAAGATCTGGAGGAGCACAGATTCTCTGTGGTCTATAGTCTTCCCAATTTTCCTGGTAGTCATTAATATAAATATCCACGTAGGAGCTTGAAATGTCTGCTATCATGTTTGGTGTCAATACCTCCTTGATTGAAAGAAGGATGGGCACAAATTGCTTATTGTAAAGTTCTACAGTTCAGTGATTCTTCCATGATCTATAAAACAGATGAGGAGCATAATGGTTTGGGGTTTTAGTATGTGGAGGTTATAATCAAAAAGCCTACTTTGCCTGACTTCAAGTTTTGTTTTAGCTGTTTCCGATATGGAGGTGCTTCCTCTTGCACTGCCACCTCCTAACCGCCAGTTGTCAGAGACAGAGAAGCAGAGAATGGAAGACCAGGAAGAAAACACATTAAGAGAGCTGCGGTTGTTTCTCAGAGATGTTACCAAGAGGCTGGCTACAGACAAGCGCTTTAACATCTTCAGCAAACCGGTGGATATTGAAGAGGTCTTGTTTCAGTAATGTGCAAACAATGAAGTTGACCTACTAGCAATTAATCCAAAATTTATCTCTTACTTATTTTCATAGACAATATCTACCTCTAACCTATTTTGCGCATTTTCAGGGATGGTGGCATAATCGTAACTTTTAAAGCCACAGCTATCTTGCCGTAAATATCTGGCTAACATTGCCTTGTTCAGGCTGTAACTTCCATAATGTGGCAATAATTTTAATTGGTCACAGAAATAAATGCCTGAAGAAACAACATTGAGCTATTGGAAGTGTAAGGAGAAAAAAAAAGTGAATTATATTGCCTAATCCAGAAAATTCTGCAAATTGGACATTAATGTCTCCTCCTACCTTTTTCTAGCTGAAGAGAGAATTGAAAAATTAAAGGCTTTAACTGCGCTATTTGATCTTACTATTTCTGTAATTATTGTATAACAAATTAACAAAAGGATTGGAATTGCGTAGGCAAATTTGAGCCACTGTAAACATTTTGGGCTTTGCGCAGAAAAAGAAGAAAAATAATTGTTATGAGGCAAAGCTGTTATAATGTCATTTGTATAGATAGGATGTCATTTTTTAGATTAATCTTATGACATCTACTCATTTTGGTCAACTTCAGAGCTCAATTTTGCACAAATAATTCAAGAAATAAAAATTGTGATGTGCTTAGGAAAAAATGTAATTTCCATTATGCTAGCATGAATGGGGTTTGATTATTTACGGATAGAACTACAAAATGAGGGCTGCAAAAATCCAGATCACCACTAGGTGGCAGCAAAAAGATACAGAAACTGAAAGGGAAATTTGCAACCCATATTCCCTAATCACATTTAAACGGTGTCATTTATGTGCTCGTATATGATTTAAAGCAACCTTTCTTATCCCAACATTTTCAGGTTGTTCAATTATATTTTAATATTTCTATCAGCATGGGGATAATCCAACATGTGAGGGTGCTAATTGAGAAAGGCTGATCTAAAGAAACCGCACTTTGCAAGTGTATAACTGGGCTGGATTTTAATTTCAGAGAAATAGTAGAAGTTGACACACTTTGGAGCCTAAAGTAGATATAAAAAGTCTACATACCCCTGTTAAAAAACGTGGTTTTTGAGATGTTAAAAAAAAATCAGACCAAGATAAATCAGTTCAGATTTTTCCCCCCTCCCCACCTATTGTAATCTATACGTTGTACAAGTCAATTGAAAAATAAACTGAAATCTTTTAGGGGGAAAATAACAATACAAAACTAGAATAATGTGACTGCATAAGTCAGGGGTGTCAAACTGGTGGTCCGCCGGCTGGATGCGTCACATGCAGGCCACGCCCACTCCAGCTCCACGAAGGCAAAAAATGTCATGATACATCATGTGACATCAATATGACACAACAAGTTTGACACCCATGGCATAAGTGTTCACACCCTCTTATCCATAGGGGTGTGGCTGTGTTCAGAATTAACCAATCACATTCAAACTCATGATAGTCATTTCACACCTGCCATTAGTTAAAGTGACTCTGTTCAAGCCCATATAAAGTTCAGCTGTTCCAGTAGGACTTTTTTGACATTTACTCAGTTGCCTCTTACAACAAAAGCCATGGTCTGCAAAGAACGTACAATGCATCAAAGGATTTCATTGTTGAAAGGTATCAGGAGAAGGGTATAAAAAAATTGCAGGCATTGGATATACCATGCAACACAGTGAAGACAGTCATTAACAAATGAAGAAAATATGGCACAACAGTGATATTATCAGGAACTCGATGTCCCTCTAAAATTCATGAAAACTGGTCCAAGAGGCTGCCAAATGGCCTACAGCAACATTAAAGTTGCTGCAGGATTTTCTGGCAAATATTGGTTATGTATTACATGTGACAACAATCACTTGTATTCTTCATATGTCTGGGCTGTGGAGTAGGGTGGCAAGATGAAAGCCTTGTCTTACAAAGAAAAACATCCAAACCTGGCTACATTTACAAAACATACATCAAGTCTGTCAAAAGCATGTGGGAAAATGTATTATGGTGTGATGAAACCAAGGTTGAACTTTTGGGCCATAATCGCAAAATATGTTTGACGCAAAAGTAATACTGCACATCATCAAAAGTATACCATACCCCCAGTGAAGCACGGTGGTGGCAGCATTATTCTTGGGGCTGCTTTTCTTCAGTTGGAATTGGGGCTTTTGTCAAGATGGAGGGAATGATGGACAGTTCCAAATATTAGTCAATTTTAGCTCAAAGTCTCCACGCCTCTGCTAAAATGCTGAAGATGATGAGGAATTTCATCTTTCAATGGAACAACAAACCTAAGCAATCTTTCAAGTCAACAAAAGAATGGCTTCACCAAAAGATCAACATTTTGGAATGGCCCAGTAGGAGCCCGGAGATTAATCTAATTGAAAATCTGTGGGGTGACATGAAGAGTGCTGTGCAATCTGAAGAGATCATGAAGAGATGTGCTAACAATCTGACAAATATTTGGAGCACTTTTGCAAGGAGAAGAAGGGGCAAAGATTCCCAAGGCAAGATGTGCCATGCTGATATGCTCCTACCCCAAAAGACTGAATGCTGTCATAAAATCAAAAAGTGCTTTAGTTTAAGGTGTGCATACTCATGAAACCATGCTATTGTACATCTTTATTATTTTTCTGGCTTAAAAAGTTTGAGTTTGTTTTTCAATTTAATTGTACAGCTTTTGTTACATTAAAAATAAGGGGAAAAATAGGGGCCCTGATGATACAGTGGTTAGAATACAACATTGCAGGCTAATTTAGTCCACAGTCTGAAGTTTGATCTTGTTGGGTCATGGTTGACTCAGCCTTCCATCTTTCCAAGGTTGGTAAAATGAGGACCCAGATTGTTGGCGGCAATATGCTGATATTGTAAACTGCCCAGAGTGCTGTAAAGCAGGAGTCCCCAACCCGTTTGTGCACTTGTGTAGAATGGTTCCCATCTCCTCACCTCTGCCAGGCTGCCAAGCCATAAAAATTGGGGACTGCTATTGTAAAGCAGTATGGGGTGGTATATAAGTCTAACTGCTATTGCTATGCTGGTCTGGTTTTGTTTTTTTTACATCTCAGAATCATATTTTAACAGAGGCATGTACATTTACTAATTTATTTGAATTTATATTTTATAGTTGCAATTGGGAGAATATCAGTGCTGACATCAGGATGAGCAAGAAGCAGTATTGTAAAAACAAAATTTACACTAAAAAGCAGACTTCCAGGCTGAAAAAGAATGGGTGGTAGAGTTTGTTATTTTTTTTAAATACAGAATTCCATTGCTATATTTTCCAGCTGTCTACTTAAAAATGCAAGTCTTTTAGTTTGGTGGGCGAGGTTAGAATGACTCATTCTAGAGTAACTTGGGTTAAAGATTTTGCTTTTGAATCCATCTGGTTCTTGAGAGTCATTTAGAAGGAATAAACAAGTCTTGATGTTTGAAACTGTGATTGGTGGATCATTCTGTCCTCTCCAGTGGGTAAAGACAGAATTTCTTGCTTTAATGGCTTCAAAATCTCAGCCTGATGTCATAAAAAGAAATGGTAGCATTTTAAAGAATGGTGTGTGTTTAAAGGGTTAAATTATTTTGATTAGTAATCATAAAGGGGTTGATAACATGTGGAATAGTCATAAATCATAATGGGAAGAATCATTAAAGTGTTCCGTTATATACTGTGTATGTTGAGTCTGACCCAGTTTAGGAAATCTTTTTCTTTTGAATATTATATAACCAAGAGAAAAACATTTAAAGAGTTCAACATAATAAACTTTGCATTAAAATCCATTCCTGGCATGTTACTGACATTTTAAGATTAACTATTGCAAATTTGTCTTCCGTTACACAAGACATTTAATTTTTTTCTCCTTTTCAAAACCGTGAATAAGATTTGTTAGTATATAATTTTCTTTTGAGAGAATGGAATAAATGGATTAGATTAAGAAGGCATTTTCCCAAGTCAGATTTCTTGTTTTGTTTGTGCTATAGTTTGGTATTTTTCTTGAGTTTCTTGCATGTTGTGTGCATTAGATTCTACATCCTTTGAATACTTCTGCACATTATAATTTTTAATTATGAATATTTCTTTTTGTAATTCCTACACGGCTTCAAATATAGAATCTGGATAGCCCTGTAATAATTGATTTTTACAGCTTTTTTAAAATAAGAGAAATTACCTCCCTTTCCTTTCCTTTCCTTTCCTTTCCTTTCCTTTCCTTTCCTTTCCTTTCCTTTCCTTTCCTTTCCTTTCCTTTCCTTCACTAATATTTTTAGAGTTATTTAAGTTACATATTGAATTAATTCTTTGGACACATTACTTCTAAGCAGGCATTATATTTTAAGAATGTTTCTACTGATTAGGTGTAACTGAGCAACAATATCTGATGTTTGTGCAGAGATCCACAAATGTTGACCTAATTCTCCTGCCCCCAAATTAGAGTGTATAGTAATGTGGATGGTCAGTACACAAAGATCTGTCACGAGTAATATGGGTGAAATTTCACTTTTTTCCTGATTGTATAGCATAGCTTTGCCCCATAATATGTCTATTTTAGACTCTTCAACTCTCATGATTCTGTTTTTGGAGCAATGTAAACTTATTTGCTAGGACTTCTAAATACCATAGAAATGTATATGTGAATGGGCTTCTTTAAGTTTTAAGTCTTTTATTCACATGCAGTATTTAAAATGATTTTTTAAAATTACTTGTTTTATACAAAGCAAGATGACTTTGGTACAAGGAAATATTTAAATTGTGCTGAAAAGTCAGAGTAAATGAATTTCAGAGTGAACACAGCAGCATAACATATTGATTATATCAATGCTAGTTGTAGCCTTGACTGTGCATGTGTTTTGAATTAAACATTCTGAAAATGTAAATAAGTTGTTGAATATAAGAGTTATGATAAATCTGTGTCACTCTTGCATTTTTATTATAGGTTTCAGATTATCTTGAAGTGATCAAAGAACCAATGGATCTTTCTACAGTAATAAGTAAAATTGATAAACATAACTATTTAAGTGCAAAGGATTTTCTAATAGATATAGATCTCATCTGCAGCAATGCTTTGGAATATAATCCTGACAAGGATCCTGGAGGTAAGAAAATATTACTTCATCTTTTGCTTAAATATAAAAGAATATTTAACTGTAAACCAATTGCAGTTTAAATATCTGTGTAAATGGCTTCCTACTAATATAAATTGTTTGAAGGTTAGTTTTGCTAGAAGTGTGTATTCTAGGATTATTTACTAAAGTATGTTATTATTTGTGGTTGACTGCATAGTCAGTCATGTGTTTGGATTGTATTTGGCCTTTTTATCCACCCATTGAATCCTTCCAGGTCTTGGGATAGGCAGATTTTGTGTTTGATGGTGTTAAAGGATGGAAGCCGTTCTAAATAAGGCTACATTTTGCAATTGACTGATGGTGATTTTCTCAATGTGCATGGTGTTCAAGTGGTGCTTCAGACATTTTGGGATTATATCCAAGGCACTTATTATTATTATTATCTTTGTTTTTGTTTTTCCACAGTCGTTCTACTTCTATTTGCAGATCTTTGTATTTTTGTTATTTTCTCCAGTTGTTTCCTGTCAATCTGTTATAATTAGATATATATGTGCTGTGCAAAGGCCTTCAAAAAGTTCATGGTCACATAAATGGCCAGTATCACCAGAGACAGATACTATAGTGATCTCTGTGTTACTAGTTCTTTCATCCAAATCTTTTCGAGAGTGTATAATGTTTCCTGCCTGTTGGAAAGAATTCTGATGTTTTAATACCGTAGCTTTAAGGGGAAGAGAAAAAATTAATTGCATAAATAAGTACCTTTTAAAGTCAATCGCCTATAAAATAAGTTACCTATTTTTAAAAATTGATCGATTCCTATCTGGATATGCCATTTGGTCTTTTTTTTCCACATAGAAACACATTACCAATAAATACACTCCCAATATCTTTTCAGAAGAAATAGACAAATAGAAGAAAGAAAGGCTAGCAATGGGGGGGGGGGGGGGGAGGTTTTGCGGGAAGTGGAATAAACAGAAAAAAATGGGAAAAAACCAGAAAAAACA
>JANHFL010002747.1:21377-31639 GCA_032468155.1 Oxyrhabdium leporinum | reverse complement strand
TCGATGCCTCCCCCCCCCCCTCCCTTCCAAGCACTCTGCGGTCCCTGATGTCCTACTGACTTTTGCCATCTTCTTGCTTCCACTTGACTGGACTATTAAATTTTTAACTCCTTCCAAAAGGGGCCTGAGGGCTAGTTTTCTGTTCATCTTTTTAAAGCTAACCCTTTTCAGAACTTAAACAGATTTCTTTTGTATATGCAATAAGTAAAGTTTGTTCCTTTGTCACCTCTAATAAAGTTGTTCAACACTTAACAGCGCCCTTGTGTATATCCAGTAAGAAAAAGTTATCCAAGTCATTTTCCTGATTCAGTGATTATTCAGCGCATCTCCTTTATGAAATAAGTAATCAGTTCCATTTGTATGCCCATACCTTTCTCCATATCTTTCTCATTGCTTATCATATTTAAATCCCTCTCCAGAATAATGTCAAAATTACCCATTACAACTTATTCTATCACTTCATTAGAACATGCTCTGTCTGTTTTATCAAAATGTTCGGCAGACCAGTATTCAAAAACTTACATTATGCTCCATTCTTTTCTTGATTCTCTAGCTCTCTCTAGGGTTCAAACATCAAGTTACCCTTTTCATAGAAAGACCCCCAAAACAACCGTCATTTCCCATGGGAAAATTTCTTCTAATTAATTCAAAGCTATAATTCCAAATCCATTTGGAACCCTTGATCCTCTATTAGCTTTCTAAAATGCTTATTCCTTTTGCTGCGTAATTTTTATATGTGTGTGTGTATGTATATGTATATATGTATGTATACACACACACACACATTCCCCAAAACTTTTAAAATCAAACTTACATCATTTTTCTCTAAGGAAAAGGACATTTACCCAATGAACATAGTAAAACCTTGCTGAGCCAAAGAGTCTTAATTTTTCCAGTACAATTTTAAAAAATCAAAAAATGATTAAGGAATAAATCTTAGTCAAGCTTAACGGCCAATAAAAAATTGCATTACAAGTGTGCGTTTGATGGAATCCCAGTTCTCGGACTCTTCTGTAAGCCAACTGCAAAATGGCAGTTCCTGTGATCTATTCACAAGGACTTGCTGGGACATCTCTCCTTCCTCCAGAGAGATTTTGCCAGCCTGGATCCAGCCTCCCATTGTAATTCTTCTCATAAATGTGATCTAATTATCACATGACTGCTATGGCAGTCACAGGAAGTCTTCTAGAAATCTTCCTCTTCTTATCCTGAGTGCATGGTTTCAGATTTTTGCTCAGCTATAATTTCTTATCAATAATCTGAGCATGTTTCTCATCACTCTTGATTGACATTCCCTAAAATTGTAGTAGCAATCCTCCTGAGAGGGGGGTAATAGTGAGAAAAGAGCTGTAAAACACTCTGCAAGCCATTGATGCTACAGGAGTCATAATTAAAATAAATGTATACTGTCCTTTACTGGAGCTGTAATGGTGTTTTATTGACAAATAATCCACAAAAAAGCACTTGGGTACATCCTTTGCTAAAACATTAAATAACAGTATATATGGTGTAAGAAAAAAACATTGAATTGAATGTACATTAAATTAAGGTCTGTTGAAATCAGGGGAATTTAAATTAGTCATGATTTACTTGTCCTATTGATTTCTAAGGATTAAAGCATAATTAATTCACTTCCTGGAGAAGCTAAACAACTTTGAGCACAATTTATTATCAAAGTGAAATAGTATTTGAACATTGATAGTGCCTTAACAAGTAGCATAGTTCTGTCCACTTTTTTCTATAAACCGGTATTATTAATACCTTTCGTAGAATTTACTCATAGGGCTTTAGAATTACAGCACAGAAATTAAGCTATAAATTATATAGCTTTGTGCTAGAGCCAAACATTTACTCTGAAATGATTGGATTATCTTATACAAACCATCCCATTCTCAGTTTAATCCTCGTGTCCAATATGGGGTTAATATTTTATCTTTGGCATTGTAGAGTGGATTACAGCACAATTATAGGATGAAGAGAGGTATGTTGTGGGTCATCAGCCATGGAGTGTTGTTGGGTAGTATAGTTGCCTCTACCCTGTGGAACAGCATTCCCATTGACGTGCAGTTGACTCCAAGCCTTCTTGCCTCCAGAAGGCCCTTAAAAATGGTTTTTGTGAGCTAGTTTGGGGATCCCTGATAAGATGGAGCCTGCTTGGTGGCTATAGGACAATTAATGCAATATACTCTTTGTATGTTTTTCTGCCATGTTTTTTGCATGCCAACCAACCAGCCAGCCAACCAATCACCACCCACCCTTTGGATATTAAACCTTTGTGTATAAGCCAAATGAATGTTCCTTAAAACAGTTTTTAGATAGGTTTGAAGCTATATGTCTGATACTTTCGTTTGTTGGAGAAAAGTACAAGTTTCTTGCTGTACATACTTTGTGTACATCTGTGTTAAGGTAAACAAGTTAACTGTCGTATAGTTTTTAATATAGTATTCCAGCAGATTTCCAAAACTTGGCTGGTTAATGCTGCTCAGATTATTGAAATGTGTTTACCTTCTGTGTTTACCTTCTGTGCACAGGCTTATCAGTTGCAGCAGACCAAACAAATGATCATGGTTCCACTGTGCAGAAAACAGAAAACAGAGCTGAAGAGGCATTCCTGAACCGGCAAAAAAATGCAATGACAGTTTGGCACAATTCTGCAAACAAATGTGCATGTGAGTATTTCAGATTATTTTGTGTGACCAGAAGACGGTCCGAGCATATCCTATGAAAGACTTTTTGTTCTTCCTTCCTTCTTCTTTTTCACCACCATTTCTGTCTCTACCACTTAGATTGTTTTGGCAGTAAAAACATTTTTATTAGTCTTTTGAAAACTAATTGGATATATTGTTCTCATATACGTGGAAGAGATCAACTTTCAACCATATGAATATATTAAAAGAGATGAAGGAACTTTTAATTGAGAGTGTTTTGCTTGGACCAGTTTTATATGCTAGATTTTTAAAATATTACTCAGCATACTGTTATTACTCTGACTGCAATTTCTTAAGTTTCATTATGTTACATTTCGTTTTCATTTCATTACCTTCCTTTACATTTTTGTATTCTACCCATTAACATGCATAGAGATAGTCCTTGATTTACAACCATTACTTTAGCAACCATCCAAAGTTACAACAGCGCCGAAAAAAGTGACTTCTGACTGCCCCTTGCACTTACGACTGCCACCGCATCCCATGGTCAAAATTTGGATTCTTGACAACTGGTGTGTATTTATGACAGTTGCAGAGTTCTGGAGTCATGAGATCACAATTTGTGACTTTCTTTACCAGTAACATCATATACAAACATTGTAATAAGTCAATAAATATGATCAAGAAATAAATCACATTGCAGAGAAATCAAGAATTTGAATGCATCCTCTTCAGATGTTTTGTTCTATCAAAAGTGAATGGAAAGGCTTTTGAACATTGTTAGCTTCAGACATCTGAGTACCTTTTGATACCATAGGAAACTAAATTGCTATACTTTACCTGTTCATGCAAGTTTGCTATCATGTATTTGTTTCCTGTCTGTAATTAACAGTTTTTTTTAAAGTCTGGCTCAGGTTCTAGAAAACTAGGAAAATAAACTGGGGTGTGGGGGAAAGATTGGTTTCGTAAAAGCCTCAAGGTGCATCATGGGGAATAGATGATGTTTTTTCCATTGTTAGAGCTTATAGATAGAATTGCTCAAACTAAATGTATGAAGCCCAAAAGAAACTTTTGGACTTTTACTCTGAATTTTATATATATAAAAAAAATCTGTTAAAAAGTAAAAAAAAAATAAAAATCAATCCACCATTTTGCCACCAAATTTTAGCACTATGGGGTAGATGGAGTCTGAAGGTTGCTTGGGGAACATAGGCTTTCAGGAAGAAACACTGTATAAGTTATTTGCGTGTTTTCATCTTTAAACAAATACATTCAAGATCTACTTATTTTCTCATTTAAATATGGAAATTGCAATGTGATTGGGAGGATGTGATTAATACAGGATTCAATCTGTGTTGGTCACCAGGACCAAAAGTTTATTCTTCTGAGCTTTCAGTCTAAAGCTGTAGCACGTCATCAGGGAACTTCTCTCTCTCCAGAATATTTGCACTGGGCTGTTCTATATGTTGTATTTGTTTGGTTCCTGGTTGTGTGTGGCTTTTAGCTGTTAATTGATGCCACAGCACAAGTTACACACACACACACACACACACACACACACACACACACACACGGTGCTAGTTTCCTTGCTTATATTTAATAAAACAAATTTATTTTCACTCAACAAATGTTTGGGAACTAAAACATATTTAAAAAACAATTATACTACATATACATTTTACTTAGTTATAGAATCTAGATTGTTGCTTAGTATTGCCAGTAGATGGTGTCAAAAGCACATTACTTTACATTTTCGATGTTGCTATTTAATTATTTAGCTCACTTGCTTGACTTTAGGTTATATCTGATGTTGAATTATGACTTGAGCAAGTAAAATTGGTGAAATCTCATGGACAGTTATTTTGCCTTAAGGCTTGAGACTTATCCTTCCCCAAATGTATTTTCAGAAATATCCTCTGTAAACAGTGTCCAATAGCCCATAGGACTTTCAGTCCTGTACAACTCTGCCCACTTGGAAGGACAAAGTTCTAAAAATGTGCTCCCAAAATATTAGAAATACATGCCAGCTTTTGTTCCTCCCCCCTCCCCCTAACATTGCCAGCCCATTTTCACATCAGAAATGTAGTTCTTTTTTTTGTAGATGACAACTAATATTCTCAAGATACAGAATTATTTTGTCTTTCTTGTTGGCCCAACAGAATGCACTTCATGTCTTCTCTTTTGTTGCATTGCTTAAACTGCTAGTACTGATTTTAATGAGATGCTCTGGCTTATTGAAGAATATATAATTTACATATAGAAAGGTTTGGGTTCAGCTTCTCATATCTCATGATAGAATGGGAGTTTCTTGAAATTCTGAAGAGGTAGGATGAAGATCATTGGTTTTAGAGAATTTCCTAATTGGACTTCCATGTGATAGTAGTCACAATTATACTTTTAGGAGATTCATTCTAATTTAAACTCTCAAATTCTGTAATATCTTTGAATCTTACTTTATAAATTAGAAATTGGTTTGGTTATTTGATCTCTGTTAATGGCTTCTTTTTCTCTGAAGAAAAGCTCTTTTAAGTTTTAAATTACTTCTCCACCCACATCTCAAGATGGAATTCTTAAATAGAATCACATAGACAGGATAATGCTTGTTCGTAAGGTATCAGAGGTCGAAAACGTATCCTGTTTTGCTACATATAAAACATTATTTTTCTGTTAAATTTATAAAAGTCTGTACTTACTTTAAAACAGACACCATGGCTGTGAAGGTACTGAACTTTGACAAGAATTAATCCATTTTTAATTAAACTATTACATTTTTAATAATATTCTATGATTTCTGCCTTGTGGATTGGTTTTCAACACATAATTATTACAATTCTATTTTCTTAATATAAAAACCGCCTCCATCTTTGTTAATCCACCCTGCAGTAATGATCGTTCCATTTGGGACAGCAGAATAAAGTATTTCTATTCAGAAGTTTGCTGCAATATTTTGTTTAGAGTAATGCATGTACAGTTTTTTGTTTTTTTTTAAAAACTGTTTTAGAATCAAAGGTACCTTGGATGACCTTAATATCACCATGGTAGGTGGTATTTTAACATTGCAATATTGACTTTATTAATACCTTATTCATAGCTTAGAAAGCACTATATGTCAAACAAATATTTAAATATCTAATAATGAAGTTGATTAAATAATTGTCTTTTCATGATACAGTTCGATTGAGAAGGAAATCGAGACGACGTTCACAATGGGGGAAAGGCATTATTAAAAAGAGAAAAGTGAATAATTTGAAAAAAGATGAAGATGACGCCAAATTTGCAGATGACGAAACTCAAGGGGACGATAACAAACTCCTGGAAAATGGGGAGCTTGAAGGAAGCATCGACTGCACTGAGGAGAATGGAGAAGAAACTGGAGATCTTTCTCTAACAAATGATGAGTCATCATGTGATGTCATGGATATACATGGAGAACAGAGACTTGATAATGGTACAGTCGGGAAAGAAAATAGCATTCCGTCTACAGAAGAGAGCTCCAATGAATCGTTGATAGTAAACAACAAGGTTATGATCAATGTAGAAGAGGGCTCTAGGGAGGAGGGTTCCCAGAGGGACCATCTAAATGGTGAGACCTCTGTAGGCACACCTCTTCCACCATTTCAGTATGACAAATGTGAACCATCAAATGTCAGTCTCATTGTTGATATGGGTACGCCCAAACAGGTGGTAACAACTGATGACCAACCTCCCCAAAAATCAGAGGCTTCAAATTATAGTCCAGAAGGAGAACATGTACTACAACAGTCTGGTAGCGAGATTTCACAGTGCAGCAATAGCGAAAAGAAATCACCAAGCACAGATATGGAAACTAAAGAAACCGAATCAGATAAAGAAGGTATTTGAAATATATATTACTTTTTGTTCTTTTCCTCATCTCATAATTGTGGTAAATGAAGAATAGGATTTCAGAAATGATTTGGAAGAAGTGTTTTGCACAGAAGCCCAAAAAAAGATGAGCACTTGAATTCTGCAAAATATTCATGCATCTATCCAGTTGACCAGATATTCTGAGTTTTTCATAAATTATATTAATTTATAATATTATTAATATTTATATATTAGGAAAAACCTCAGAATATCTGGTCAACTGGATAGATGCATGAATTCAGAAGAAGTTGGGAAAGAAAGGCTTAATCAAGGTTGATTTGAAATTTCATTGTGACTTCCCCCATTGCTATGGAGGGGAATGCTATCTATAAAAGCCACATTAGTCTTGATGATGGGTAGAGAAAGGAAAATGATGAAAAATAACTAAAAAGCCATGTCATTGCTTCCACTTTCTATAAAACAAGTTAGCGAGAACTATTTAAGTCGAGACATTTCCATTTAATAAATTTAGCTCCATTGCTTGGAATGCAGTTGAATAACATCTTATAATTACTGTAATCCTATCTATATTTATTTTGCAGGTACATTGAAAAATAAGAAACTTCGTAAAATTGCTTTGACACAAGTTCCAGAGGAACAGTTAGACCCCGTACCTCCTGTAGTTGTTGATCGTGTCAGGCTAATGGTAAGGTTAACTGGATATACAGTCTTAAATCTTAATAGCAACATTTTGTTCTTTCTCTTTACTTTTTCCCAAGTATCTGTTACAAAATTCAAAATATCCCCTTCTTTTTCACTATATATTAAATGTATTTCATAAGGTCAGGTTGGATCAAATTGCTATAATTTAGTATTGTTGCTCAACCAAAAATGGAGACACTCTTAATATATAGAATTTTTAAATAATTTTTAATTGTAAATTCAAGTTTAAAAATACAAAGATAAAAACTAATACAAAGAAAAATACAAAAAAGATGAAAGTGCAGAGAAAAGAAGTATGGGCAAGGCAAGAAAAATATATAAAAGAAAAAGAAGATGTATATAAAGAAATTACTCCCCTCTTCATCAAGAGAAGTACAAACAATTTCAGTAACTTATGTTCTCTAACATCTCTAACAATCTCTTCACTCCACATTTATGTATTCGCAATCAATAAAGCCTTACAATTTAATCTTAATCAGCAAAAATCCATTAAGAAGTACCAGAAATAACAATAACTATTTTAACTTTAATCTAGTAAGTAAATTTCATATTCCTTTTACTTACACATTAACTTGCCATTTTCTCTAAAAATACAAACAAAATCTTTTTTCCCGAGTCTTAAATCTATAAACAAATCTTTAAAGCATCATCATTCAAAGTTAATCAGAAAATACTCCATTAACAGTTAGCAGAGATAATTACCATACTGTAATTTAACCCCATCAAATAACGTCCCACAAATCACCTTCGCTTCATTTCTTTCCAGAAATTCCTTTGCAAATGTAACTTCAATTTTGATACCACAGTTTATCACGTTCTCTAAAAATGCAACAAAAAAATCTCTGCTTCCCATATCTTATCTATAAACAAATCTTTAAAACCTCATCATTCAACCCTGCACATAGTTGACAGTTGACAATCAATACAAATTTTCTAGTTATTTAGATCACATAATTATCACATAAAACAGTTATTAAGCAAAGTGTTACACTGCCTCCAAACTTAATGTTGAGCTTTTTCCAAACTTCTCTTCATAGAATTTACTCGATTTATTGGTTAAAAAAAGTGACAACTTGACAGTTGACCAGCTGGAGAGACTATACTCTCTGCTTAATCAGTGCATCTATCGGCACCGTAAAGATTATGACAAATCACAACTTGTACAAGTAAGTTTGCAACCTGTTTTTAGAACATGCTGTAAGTGATTCATCTGATCTTCTCTAAGTCAAGGCAAGCCCAGCTAGTTGTGTCTCAGGGAGCTTTCTGCTAGCAGGAAAACAAATATTATTTTACAAGTGTTTAGACTACTTTGTTTAAAAAATGTTTTGGCTTGTTTTTTTCATATTCGATATTATTTATATTTATTTAGCATAGGATGAGAACATGACAGAAGAGAAATAAACATATGCAAATTGTCCAAATAATTATATGCAAAACGTAACTGGATGTCCAATTCAGCTCTCCAGGTGATCACATCTGGCGTTGCTTCGTGCAGTTCTCCTAGGGAACACATATTGTGGGCAATCTTGCATAATATGTTTAGTTGTTTGCATATCAGCACCACAGTCACAACAAGAGGAATCTTTCCATCCCCGCTGATAAAGGGCAGAGGCACTTCTTCTAGTATTGCACCTAATTCTGTTCAATTTTGTCAGAAATTGCTTGTATTGCATTAAATGTTATTTAAATACTTTGAGCTCTGTCTGGAAAAGAAGAATAAGATTTTAGCGATCAGTAGTTGTCGATTTTTTTTAATTTGGTAGTGAAAATGTTATAATGATATTGATTTTTGGAATGCTGTGCTAGAGCAAAATTAATTTAGCTTTTAATTCCGTTGTGATTATTGAAAGATGGATCCATGATTGATTGATTGATTGATTGATTACTGTCTACTTTTCCTAAGGTGAAATGGTATTGGTGTGATTTCTTAAGGTTAAACATCTATGAAGTGATTTTGTGGAATAGAGTATTAGACAAATTAAACAAAACATCCAGTTACATCCTTCGTGAAATATATTCATGGGAAAGTTTATCTCGGTATTGTAAGAGAAAAATGTAAAGATTGTTACTTACTTTCCTATTTAATTTATCATTCAAGGAGCCTTAGACAAAGCCAGACAAAACGTCATTTTTATTAATGTTGGATGCTCTGGTTTAAGTAAAGTTTGTCCAAATTACAGTGCAAATTGTCTCTTAGCTTTTGGCACTACTATGGAGAGCATGGAAGTTCCTAGAACCCTACAGAGACTGAAGTGTCTTTCTTGAGACTTCTGTAGAGAAATGTTGTTGTTTAACGTTACTCTGAATGGTGGTGAATAATCAAGTAATCTTGTTTCCTTGCAGGAAATGGAAAGAACAGTTGATATGTTTGAAACATTCCTGTGAACGCCTCTCTCCAAGGTGGGCAGGTTTGTCTTTTCTTTGGCTGCTCCCGGGAGAGCAGTCTTCTGAGCCATTTGCTTTCCACTTGCACCAAGTATATGCAGAGCCTTGGTCTTAACATGCTCGCTCTTGGTCTCACGTTCTGTTATGAATTTGGTGCTATCGTCTCAGGTAACTGAAACCAGCCAGCCTACAAGAACCAAACAGAACTTCAAAATATTTGTATCTTGATATAAATAAAGAATATAATGCCACAACACAGAGATTTTCGGTGCTACAGAAACTGCTTTCATTTCTGCTGTCTACATGTGTTATCTTATGAGAAGTTTCAGGCAAAATGGAGCAGGCTGACAAAACTCCCACAAACTGGATAGAGCAGATCTGATTATTTTAAGTGGGCAATTTCCAAGATTTTTTTTGTTTTTGCTTTTCTTTTTCTTTTTTAAATTCTCTGAGGTAAAGGACAGAAGCCTGTTTTTAAAGCTGGCAGTGAAGAATTGTGGTACAAAGGAATTGACTTTGGTATACAATAATGGGAAGATGAGGCTCTTTAGAGCTGCCTTCAATGTGCCTTTTTTAGTCAGTGGTGATGGTGGAGAAAGAGGAGGAGGAGGAGGAGGAGGAGGAGGAGGAGGAGGAGGAGGAGGAGGAGGGGGAGGAAGTTATTAAGATCGGAAGAGCACA
>JANHFL010002746.1:143024-156789 GCA_032468155.1 Oxyrhabdium leporinum | reverse complement strand
ACTCAGCCTTCCATCCTTCCAAGGTGGGTAAAATGAGGACCCAAATTGTTGGGGGCAATATGCTGACTCTGTAAACCCCTTAGAGAGGGCTATAAAGCGGTATATAAGTCTCAGTACTATTGCTATTCTTTCAGCTTTCTGATGTTATGCTTATATTGTCCTAAAAATAACATTTTTAGTTATTTGTTAATCATTTCTGCTTTTTGATCACTCTAGATATTGTTTAAATTATATCATTAGTAACATTATTACATTTAATGTTAGAAGTGGAGAAGCCCAATTTTCATCTCAACCAGAATTAATAAAGAAGGAAGTCCAAATATCTCATTTCCCAGCTATGATCAAAACACAAAACGTATCACGCTAAAATTACTTAGCATAAGGAAGTCCTTATTTGCACTCATGGTTCACCTCCCCACCCTTAGAAGTTATTGCAGAGTAGGGATCAATTTCCATTCAGGTTATTAATGGAAGCATTATGCTCCTAATGAAAATTTCCTCTCCTCCATAGTCATTAGTACATTTTTTAAAATCTTGTTGAGTTTGCCAAGTACAGAATTTGTAGAAGATGCTTCCTATTTCTTATACTCCTTATTTCTAATCAAAACTTCCTTTGAATTTCTGAATGTCTCTTACATGCTAGATTGCAAGATAGATGTCTAGAAGACATACAAAAGTGTAACACATTTCTTGGATGCAAACTTTCAGAATATGTATTTCAGAGGAGAAAGCAACTCCAGAACAGAATAAAAGCCAACAGATCAGTCTACATATACAGATACTTAATTGGTGCGATGCCTGTCTGGCTGTCTACCTATTTACCAATTACTGGTAGGAAGATCTTACATTTCACAGTTCTTCATTACACCAAATCAATTTATAAGGTTATTTGCACAGCTCAATTAAAGCGTTCTCCTCTCTTTGAGCCAGCAAAAAAATTAAACTGGTATAAGTCTGCAGTCTCATTGCCCATGCCATTAGCCTCTGTTCCAGATTTGAATCAGCTCAGAGTGTTTGTGTGTGTGCACATGCACTTCCCTTCACAACTTCATAATCACGTTTGGTCAGATATTTCTCAGATTGTTTCAATCACAGATTTATTGCTCTTCTGGAAATGCTGAAAATATGTGTTTAGAAGCAGTCTAAACAGCAGTAGACAGGCTTAGTGAGAGAGGAATTGTATCAGAAGTGTCTGAAAATTAATTATCTCTTTGTATGCTTCATCATACAGGCATCCCTGGTCAACTATTATTCAGGCCAATCCAAGTTCTTTGAGTCAGAGTGATGTGTAGAGCATTTACAGAGGGAAAACATGGTGGCATTGAAAAAACAACACAGAACTCATTGCTACTCAAAGCTGTATGGCCTTGGAGTACAGTGCCCACAGAAGTGTACATGTACCCATCTTAAGTGGCCAATAGTTCCTGAGCTAATAGAACTCATAGAAGTCATCAGACAGCACAACTGACAAAATTATTAGTAAAGTATATCAAACTGTGACTCTAGTAAAATTGTCTGTTGGCTGCTTAAAATACTACTTTAATGCCAAAACCAGCAAAGGATGACTTTAAGCTATCACATGTGTGGATTGAAGACAAGATGAAAATAATTATCATGGTGTAGAAAAGAGATTGCTGAGGAATATCCACACCATTTTTAGATGAAAGTAGAAAATAACCTTTGTTGCTAAACCAATAAAAATCTATTTTGATATTCTTAATAATTCTAAGAAAAAATGCTTGTTTCTTTTATTTTCCATTTCATGTGGACTCACACTATAGTTTTGGGAATCTTGTGCGCATAGGGCATTTTGCCTATTTATTAATTATCATTATTTATTTAGTGCTATCCCAATGTTACAACTTGAATTGGAAATTTGAACTTATGGGAAGCTTTTTATGTGCACTGAAGAAACCATGTAGCTTTGAATTTAAAAAACAACAACACTTTGATCTAATAAACTTGCATTTTAGCCTAAATCATTTTCTCAGATGAAAGATGCAGCAAAGTAGCATTAAATGAGTAAAATAGCCAGCTAAATTAATTTAACCAGATTTCATTATTTTGTTTACAGTACACACAGAATGCCATTCAATCATTTATTTTATTGTAATTCTATTGACCTTCTCTAAGCTGAGTTTGTTTAATTGATCCTTACTTAGAAAGCTGGAGTTTGCATGAAAAAGAGGAAGGTCTGCTAAAAAACATATTTGATTTCTAGTTTGTAGACTGATTTTTTGCATGAATTTCCATGCACTCGTGTTTTAAACCCAACAGAAGTTATTATTAAGATACTACATTATTTGAAACAGTGTAATTTTTTTTGTTAAAGATTACACAGTGAACATAACAAAATTCATTCATTAATCTACCTACCCATTCTTTTGCTCAATTCTTTTCTCTAAAATTGATTTGTTATGGTGCTGTTTTCTTTCACTCTGGTGAATAGTGTTTCCTCTTAAACTTTAACCTTTGATCCTGTGTCACCCAACTATTGACATCTGGTCATTATTTCTTTTACTGCTTTCCACCCCACCCCTGTTGTCAGATGGACTGTTCTGTTGTCTAAAACACTTGATAGGTGGACAGGTTTATATAATACGAGGTGAGTTCCTGTGGAGACTAATTAGATGTTGTCTTTTTCATGCAAAAGAAATCTGCCAGCTTCAAAGCTCTCCACCACTTTCTACCATGTTGGTTTCTGATGATGTATAGTAATTATTTCACTGCTGTAATGGAGACAGAGCTGATCTCTTGACTATGGATGGTGGTATTTCAAAGATTTATAAAATAAACATGTGAATAAATATCTGGACATTCAATTTCATTATTGCATTTCTTTTTTTTAAACAATCTAAATTTCTTTTTTTTTTTAATTCCAATTCATGCATATACCAAAATAAACAAAAGACAGAAAATCTTTCTGTTTTTAAATAAAAACAAATATTGATGTACGTACACAATTCAATAATTATGACTGTATTTTGTCAGGCAAAGTGTTTCCACACAACAGTAACAATGAAAATTTTGAATATCAATGCTATTTCACTGAATTCATATTCATGGTCTAGTAGCTCCAGTGCGCATATGGAGCTTCAGACAGAGGGGGGTTTCTTCCTTTTTCTCTACGAGTATGGAATGTATCCTCTATGCATCTAGGATTTTTTATTGTATTCTGAATATTTTATTTTTTATTATATTTATTAAATCTGTTTTATAGTGCTTCCTGTAGAAAAACACTGCAAAGATTTTGTACTTGAATAGTATGGTATGACATGCTATTCATTAAAATTCGTACAAAAGAATTTTGTACTAATTACTTATTGCACCACATATTTGCATGCAAAAATCATGCATGGCTTTATTCACATGAGTAAATATAAACTTTTATGTGGATAATTTTATATTTTGGCACTTTAACTGTACAAAGTCCAATAAAAAATCTTGACAAGAAACCACATCCATGCAGAGAGATTTTTAAGCAAACATTTCATCATGAACACTGTGATGTTATCACTGCACTCCAATCCCATTCTTTTACCTGTAATTTATTTTTTCATGTCATTATACACCTATTTATATGACGTAAAAACTTTGATATGCTTTACAGTGCTGTGCTAGTTGTAGCTTGCTAAGTGTTAATGCTATATGTATCTGCTTGGTGCAAATGAGCAAGGGATAATAGTAGGATTATGAGGTATACCTCTAAATCAATTTATTATGAGAGAATAGGTACAATTAAGTAAAAGTCAGAATGAAATATTTTTCTCTGTCACATTATCAAGTTTACTCAATTGTTCAAATCCAATATGGTATACACCATAATCTTAAAGGTAGTCTGATATATTTTGGTACGTGAAATGTTTTGTCCAATACAACTCATGTATCAAACTGTCTGTTTTGTAGATACATTTGTTAAGCTGACATTGCTGAATTCCATGGGTCAAGAGATGTCCAAATGCAAGACATCCATCCGAAGAGGGCAGCCAAATCCAGTCTACAAGGAGACCTTTATTTTTCAAGTGGCACTCTTTCAGCTTTCCGATGTTACACTTATATTATCTGTGTATAACAAACGCAGCATGAAGCGAAAGGAAATGATAGGCTGGATTTCTTTAGGTTTGAACAGTTCTGGTGAAGAGGAGCTGAACCACTGGACTGAGATGAAAGAATCAAAAGGACAACAAATATGTAGGTGGCACTCTTTATTAGAATCTTAATTAGAAGCTCCATTGAATGTCAACGTACAATAAGATTGTTGTTTTCATACAGCTAAGAGACTCTTGCAGAAATTACAAGTTTTTGTATTTCAAATTAACATTCCTCTTTAAAAAATGCACAAAATGCTGTGAAGAAGTATAAACATTTGCATTTTCGCTTAATATTACTGATTTTTTTAAGCGCCAGATACAGAAGACAGCAACCACAAGTCTTTATCATGAAACATTTAGGATTCTCCCACCTATTCTTACTTTGGTTAACATGCAACTTTTACGTAAATCCTTTATTTGTATGAAATTCTCTGATTTTTTTTCTTTTTCTTTTAGTAGTGTTACGCTTCATGTTGTAGATGATCTATCAAGAAGCAGTTCTAGAGGGGGAAAGAAGAATGGTTAAATGGCAGAAAGCTGAACGATAGGAGAGAAATATTGTAGGTTTGCAATAGTGTTATTTTTTTCCATTCTTAGTGATTTAACATTTCTGAGAGTGGATGTCTGAAGAGTTGCTAAGCAAGAGAAGCTAGATGCTGACTACTTATGAGATTGTCTGTGATGTCTATTTTAAACATGATTCTTCTCCCCCCTCTGCCCCCCCCCCCCGAGAGCTGAAACTGTTTTGAAAGAGAATTGCCATTTATGGTGTAAAAACGCATAACTTTCATTCTTGATAAATAGGCTTTTGTATTATTTCAAAAGCTGAAAAACGTGTTTGACCAGACTGTAAATCTCACCTCTTAAAAATTACTGGGATGGTGTCTTCAGTTTAACATATCTATGATGCAGGATTATTCATTGTGTGCCTTCTTTGGATCTTAATGAAATAGGACCCAGTGTAAGCACTGAGCACTTTTCAATTTTCTGATTCCTCATTTGCCAGCTTGAAAGCACAGGATCCAAAGATTTGCACAAGGGAGCTTTGGATATGTGATTTTGAAAAGCAGAATTCTTTTCTTTGAAACTGTGCTTCCACATAGATGTTTCTAATGGTACTAACCAAAAGATATTGTGTGACTGTTCCATCTTTCCTTAATAAAATTTCTATGCTCAGAAAAAGAAAAGAGAAACTGAGGAAAAAACATGGAGGTTTACAAGTAGAAGATAAGAATATCTAATTTCTCCATAAAATTCCATGAATGCAGTAGGGCAAAGCATGTGATGTAGTGGCAGGTCTGTTCTTTAAAGGAAAAAGGTAAAACAATTCACTGGCAGCCAGAAGTTCGTGGACATAAGTAAAATAGTCCCTTTGCCCATTATAAGAGGCTTGGAGAAGCTGATAACAACTTGCAGACAGTTTCTGTCATGGATCTCTAAGTGACAGTTCTTTTGTTTAAGTAAAAAAGAAGGATTTCACTCATAGATGCTTTTTAATTAAGGTTTTGGTCTTTATATGAATTATGATTATTGGCAGTTCAGAATCTAAGAAATACATAGATATTTTTAAAAACAAAGTTTTAGAAATTCAATGATGATAAAATTACAGAATTATATCTGGGTAATTTTAGATAATGAATTAATCCCAGCAGTAATTTCACTTTCTTTCACACACACATGCACACAAGCTTGAAAAAGACAGTTTCATGAATTACAACAGTTGATATATTCAAGGAAGTATTATGAGCTTGTTTATTCAAGGATTCTTGCAATAAATGATTTCACCTCTTTCTTTTCAACGATTGCAAGATTTCAGTTATATTGAAGGTTAAGACACTGCTTGCCATGAATATAGTGTTGAGATCATGATAAAAGAAAGTATACCCACAATGTCTATGGAGTTTATATTGGTTGTAAAGATAGCCAGAACTGATGAATTCTATTCAAGTGCTAGCTTTGGCTCTAGAGAAGCTGAAAGGAAGAAGGATCAGTGTGTTTCCCTTTATACTTAAAGTAGACTGATTAAGTACATGTTTAATATTCTTACCCACAATAATATTGAATGCTGCTATGTTTGAGATCAAAGACTTTGCAGACTTGCATGAATGGATTCAAGTCCGTTACACGAAGGAGGTGGAATGTTCCCAGTTTCAAATTTTTTAACAAGCTCCTTAAAATTTCTCAGCCGTAGTCTTAAAATTGTTATTCAGTGCCTTTCATGTTTCACCACTTAAATTTGTAACTATAATGTGATGCTGAATTGATTGATTTTAAAAGTTTATCAAATGATTTTTCCTGTGTTGCATGAAATGTATAGCACAAGAAATGTAACTTTGTTAATAAATACTGTTCAGGATCTTTTGCATACTTAAATATGAATAATGGTACAATTTGTTGTATTATTTCCAGTTCTAAACCTTGTTAATTTGCCTTCATAAAAGCCTTGTTTTATATTTTGAAAATCATTACTAGGTTGCATTTCAGTTAAAATTTAAGCATTTGGATTTTATTTATGGATTTTAGCTTCCATTCCAAACTTGCTTACCATAAAATATTTACTTCTGAAATGCATGTTTAGAATTACGACTTGCAACATCACAGTGCCTTGAAGAATGGATAAAGTATTTTTACAGAAGAAAGTAATGATGAAAAACTGTGATTATGATCCAGGAAATTCCTGATTCTGAAAGTTTCTTAGTCTGAATTGTTCCTCTATATTTTTCTTTTTAAAATATAGTCTATCATAGACACAACTATTGAACTATTTTGTTGGAAAGCAAGATAGATGTGGAGCGATTAAAAATATATATTTGTTTTTCTGCCACTGTCATGTCAATACTTTTGTCTTAATTTTGAAATGGTATACACCTTGCTTGGAAATTACAATGTATACATATATAATGTTTGATGGCCTTGTAAACATAATAAACCTTTGATTTGGCATAAAACATTGGATGGGTACCAGGAATGGAAAACATATGTTATTTTCTATAGGATTATGCTGTAAACAGCTTAAAGTTTACCACAAGATATTGGGCAGACCTAGTGAATTCAAAACTCCAAAAATGATATAAAATCAAAGCAGTACACCATTGTATAAATGTGATCTTTTTTGTTTCTTTTATTACTGAGGTTTATTTGTTATGGATTTCTACAAACAAGTTCCCCTTTCTGTTAGATCAGAATCTTCTGCCAGTAAGGAGGTTTTGTATACAAACTGCTTTTTTTTGTAGTATCATTTTCAACTGAATGGGTCATGAGATGACTCATTGATAAAGCACACATTTTATATGTTTGATGCCCTAAAATATTTTTTTACATACAGATTTTTTGATATAGGTAAGCCATGTTGACCCATCTATATCACCTTCCCTGCATGTGCAGGGTTAGGGTTAGGGTTTCTTTCAAAACTTTCAGAATTGTGCAGCACAATCATTTAGCTGGGACTTCAGCTCTCAGAATTGTGCAGCTTGATTATTTAGTTGGTCATACATGTACCTTTGAAGTACCACGTCTATCACCCTGGAGATGGAGTCAGTCTTGCCTTTAACCACACATCACTTGGACTATCCCTAATAGAGAGTTGTGTGCTTCCTAGTAAAACAATCAGTCTGCAAAAGACTTTCCTCACAACTAGATGTTTCTTAATTCGAGATTGAACCTTTTGATGCCACTTTCAGAGTTCTGGTCATTGGGATAAATGCATAAGAGAAGAATATATGATTTATATATGATTTCCAGGATCAGAATTGGGTTGCACCAACTCACAATTTGGTGAGTTTGATTAAAGCTATCTTGTTTAGCTGCCACCATAAAGTTGCTCCTTTGAATTTAGTCTCACAGACCCTCACATAGGCATACCCATGCTAACATTTAATTCACATAAGTATTTGAAATGCCTACATATTCTAGTTTATCTTTCTTCATTTTGATATCTTTCATGTTATTGGATTACAACTTCCATCTCATTTTATTATTGGGTATGCTAACTAGAAATGCTAGGAATTGAAATACTATACATGTGATAGCACCTATTGGTAGAGATTAAATTGCTTTGTCCAATTGATAAAAATATTAATTACATAGCAGAAGAAGCAGCAAATAAAAATGACCAGGGAAATAACTCTTAAAAATAACACGTGTTCTATGATAGAATTTGACAACTTCCAAAAGTAGATTTCTTGACCTCTTTATAGAATTTCTATACGTATTTGTAGTATAGCAGAAGAGCTAGTCAAAAGGAAGTAGAATTGTGGCCATATCCACACAATAGCATCATATGGATCAGACTATTTTATAATTTAAAAAGATCTTTTAGAACAAGGCTGTCAAACTCCGGGCCCATGGGCCGGATGCCTCATGCGCTGGCCACGCCCATGCCCGATTTAGCAAAGGGAAAAGTTCCAATACGTCATGTGACGCCGCCATGATAATGTGAGTTTGACACCCCTGTTTTAGAATGTCATTCAAGGTTCATGTGCAATGCTCGTTAATTTCAGATTTTTATACAAGTCACCCTGTGTCTTTGGAAGTGATACATTTTAATATACCAGTTTTGGATAATCTTGAAACTTTAGATACATGGTTGACTTTGCTTTAAATTTAACTATTTTTTAAATTATCCTATTTCTCAGTCCTGCCATGGGCCCAGACAGTCTCTCAATGTGTCATTTGGTCCCCTGAGCAAGTAATGTTTGTGTCACCAAAAAGTTGATTTTTGGTGGCACTTTTTTTAAACTGCTGCCATAAAATTAAGGTTATGTATGAAAGAATGAAGCAAAGCTCTTCCATTCCCACAAAAAAGCTATCTTCTAGCAAAAGAAAAAATGTCTTGAATTCATGACATTGAAGTTGAGCTGCGTTAATGCTGATGATAGATTTGGGATTGCTTCATATCAGATTAAAGGTAGAAATGGAAGTTGTTTGCCTCACCAATTCAATTTCTGTCTTCAAAACATAAAGGTTAAAAAAGCGACTCCCCCCCCAATAATTTCAGCATTTTGTTGCCAATTGAAAGATTGGAAAGCCAAGTTATGGCACCCAATCCCTTGAATATGATCTATCGTTCTTCTAGTTTTAGTGATTTTTGCTACATGTCAATTTGGCTCTTAGAAAGACCATTTGTTCACTAGAAAAGGGAAGTTTATATGCAGAAGGCTCCAGATTCAAACCTTGGTACTCCAATTAAAAGGCTCACAGATAGCATGGAAGCAGAGGTGGGCTGCTGGGGGTTCGCGGGAGTTTGGGCGAACCCTTTGCTAAGACTCTGTGGAGTTCGGCGAACCACCAAAATGCACTCCTGGCTGGCCCTGCCCCACTCCGCCCAACCCCACCCCACTTTATAGATCCACCCAGTCTGCCTCGTCTCCTTTGACCAGTCATGTCTGGCTCCCTCGCTCGCTTGTTGGCCTTTGCCAGCCCAGTCCCACACGGCCCAGCTCTGGCTTCCTTGCTCCCTAGTTTAAGGTAAGTTGCTGCGGCCCTTACCGGTGGGGAGGGTGGCGAGGCTCTGAAGGTCGCATTTCAGCCTTTATGAACCAGGCCCAGCTCTTGGGTGCCCAGGCCCAAGGGGGGTGGCAAGGTTCCGCCAGCTGCCTTTAGGCCCTTACAGGCCAGGCCCAGCTTGGGTGCCGCGTGCCTGCTGTGTGAGGCCCGAAGCTCGGGGTGGGGTGGGGAACAGGAGCATACTTTTGCTTGTGGTCCCGCTTCCTTGTTTGCAAACTGCAGCGGAAAGAAGTTCCTCTCTTGCTGAGTACGGGTGCTTCCTCCAGTCCTCGGTGCTGTGCTTGCTGTTTGCCTCAGTCACTTAGGGAGACACGTGACTAAGACACTGGCCCCGCCTGGCCGCTTGTCTCCACCGCTTCTGTTGCCACCTCCAAGACGTGTCTCAAATACGGCCGAGAATGAACATTTCTCTTGTAGCTAGCCCAGAGGTGAGATCAGCCCCCTTCAAACTCTCGTCTCTTGAGGAGCGCTCACTGAAGCAGCGTGGGAGACTTCAGCAAGTGCTCCTCGAGAGATGAGAGTTTGAAGGGGGCCTATCTCACCTCCGGACTGGCTACAAGAGAAACGTTCATTCTCGGCCGTATTTGAGATTCTTAGCTGCAAAGGACAGCAAAGCTAGGGTTGACTCCAGCTGCTTCTCTCCGCTAACAGTCAGCAAAGCTATCTGCCTGAAGGACCCCATCTTCTTCCTGGGAGTCAAAGCGCTGAAGCGCGAGTGGTGTGGGAAACTTCAGCAAGTGCTCCTCGAGAGACAAGAGTTTGAAGGGGGGCGATCTCTGGGCTGACTACAAGAGAAACATTCATTCTTGGCAGCCCATGGAGGCAGCAACAGAAGCGGCTGAGACAAGCAGCTGGGCAAGGCCAGTGTCTCGGTCCTGCAAACTCTTGTCTCTTGAGGAGCGCTTTGTAAGCCACATCCTCCTGGAGGCAGAGCGTCTTTTCCAGTCTAGGGTGGTGGTTAACTTTTGATGGTTCTTTGCGGGGTGAAGAGTCGCCATTGCCTAGATATGTCTGCTCATGTGAGGTGAGGGTTGGATTTTGATAGTGGGGAGAGTGTCAGAGATGTGATTGAGAAAGACGGCTGCCTGTTAATACGTATTACTCAAATTATCCTCATCCATCCTATTAATTCCAAGTATTAACCTACCAAATTATATTGCACGCCTACTTACAACCCCTCCCCTTCCTGCTGTATGTTAGAGTTGTCAATTATGTTGTTGGCTTGATGAGTTAAAATATTTTGAGGCAACAAAAATCCATATCTGAATTTAAATGGGCGTTTATTTTATATTTATGTTCCCCGTTTCTGATTCAGTGGATCCTTCCCCAAATCATTCCTGAATGGTTCTATTGATCTTTGAGTATGGTTTTTCTATGTTCTTGTATCTGGATTAATATGCAATTGTATTTTTTGGCCATATCTGCTGTTTGCTAATGCATTTCTGAATAAAGAGATTTTTTTGCAGAAAAAAAAAAGAAAAAAAAGAAAATACTTTGAAAAGGCCCATGTTGCAGGCCTTCTTTTTTTAAAAAACATCAGTTTTTAAGAATGGTTTAAGCATGGAATTTCAAGCAGGACAAAGCTGCCATTTTTCCGCAAATGGTTACTGATTTCTATCTGTCCCTCTCTCCTATTGAAACAAATGAACCAGTCTGAAATGAAAATTACTTTATTTTATAAAACAAATAAGTATAATATTATGCAACATCTTATCAGTTCACATGGGCAAATTCCATTCTTTTCTTTCATGGAATAATCAACTATATTTTGATTCCATGGGATCATTGAGGAATATTCAAATTAGTATGTCTTGCTCATGTTATTAGTTTAGGAATCTCTTGTTCTATTTAATTTTAATCACATGAGGCTGGGATTGTGTTAAAACAAGGAAAGGAAAGTAGTACCCTGAGGCATCCATTCAGCAGTTTTATAAAAAGCCATGAACATAAGTGAGCTTTTCACTTGTAAATAATTCATACTTGAGCTACCTGATCTAGGAAGTTGTGTTACCAAATTAGGCATAGACTTACCTGGCCAAAATATTTTCCAAAATGTTTTTTAAACTACTTTTAAATATGGATTATTCCAAGGAATTTCTCATGACAATCAGATTTTAAGTTTTGAACCAAATAATGTCCAAATGCCTTAAATGTGGGGAATATAACATAATTATTATTATACTAGGAACCAAATACTTGTCAAGATTTCAGGAAAGCCAGATAATACTTCAGCTAGCCCATAACAAAGCATATTCTATATCATTTCAACTCACTACCTTACTGATGTTAACAAATATGTAGTGTAAAATCATGAAAATTAACATCTCCATTACCACGAGTGCTGTAGCTTTAGAAGAGAAATTTGTGGTGTTTGACTATTTCATAAAAAATAATCATTAACCTCATGATATCATTAACCTCATGATATCATCAGGATATAGCAACATCTAGGTTGAGACCCTGCTTCCCAGATTACATAATGTAACTCAATTGTCTTATTAAACATGCCAAAGATTCCATCAAAATTAAATATTAAAGGGTATAAGAGACATGACTGACAAGTTCAATGTCACATCTTCATTTCAGAGGAAATAAAATAATACTTTGAATTTGTCTTTCTTAAAACAAAATCTTATAACTGATCAAAAAGGTGTTTCTGATTTATTTAATTTTTTTTTTTTTTAAATCCTGGGTGAAGGTCTTCAAACAATGCAAATACTATAAATAATTCATTTAATGAAGATTAAATTCAACAGGGATGCATCAAATTTACACATGACTTTGCAGAACTTTTCATGTCAGATGAAATAAAGGCGAAATGTTGTCACTATAAAGATAGTCAAGCTAGGGAAGTGATGGTGGGCTGAATTCATTTTCATCTGGCCCTATTTTTATATCCATATTCTTCCATACACCTTGAAGTAGTCTTGCCAAATAATCTTTGTCCTGCTAACTGCAGAATGTTGAGAACGCATGGAGGCAGTAATAAGTCAATTAATGTTTTGCCTTCAGCTAATCAAGAAGAAGTAAAAAAAAAGCACCTTCATTAAGTCTCTGCCTTGCCTAAGCTATTGGCAATCTTGAAGCAACAACAAGATTTTCACCTCTTTCTACATAAAAAGGAAATTAAATAAATCTGTATCAGAACTCTCTTGCCATCCACATTTTTGTTACTATGTTTTTCTGGTGATCTGTAAAATATCTGAATATTTGAAAGCTGGAGCTTCTTAGCTACCAAACCATCATTCCTCCATTATAAAAAATCCTGTTGAAAGTTATCAATAATTCATCATATTAAATAGGAAACCTTGAAATAAACAACAAATCATTTTGGTTTATGAATCAATTTATAACTCAAGGTGTTATGCAAATTCAGTCAATTGTATTTTATTAGATAAATCATAATTAAATAAATGGTTAAGTGGAATGTGTAAAATAAAACTCTGCCTGCTTCTACATATGCCATTTTTGTTTGTTTATATCTTTCTGTTTCACTTGGTCTTGATTTTGGCTCATTGCTATAGCTAAGCCATTATAGATTGTTATGCCTGAGAGTTGACTTGGGGACATAATAGCTATGTTTCTCTTGCAAGTATTTGCTTGTTCAAGAATGATTCCTTATGGCTGCCTATAGCACTGATAGACATTGAGATTCTCATCATTCAGTGATGAGCTACATATTTTATTTATTTCACCTACAGTTGACATATCTGCATGTCCAAAGATGGGAAGAAAGGGTTTGCAATCTAACAGACAGGAGCAGTCGGAGTAATAGCCTGTGGTTCCTTGCATTCAGTAAGTTACGATGAGCTAAGAGTCAGTGCAACTAAATTTTAAAATTAATCCCAAGTGCTATTTACAAGGAAAAAATTAAAAGTTGCTTGCATCTTTCTGTGTTTACCTACCACTGCTGTTCTTAAGTTTTTTTCAAAGAAATGCTTGAGAGCAGATCTTCATTATAATATTTTTAATATATCTGATGATAAATTAGGCAGCTCCAATGCTTATCTGGTCTGAGCATTCCAACAGTTCTTTATCTAGCAAATTTCTCTGGATTTGTAGTAGATGTGATTGACAAACCCAATGCACCTCCAGTGGTGGAATGTAAAATTTACCACCACCGGTTCTATGGGCGTGGCTTGGTGGGCGGGTCATGTGACTGAGTGGGC
>JANHFL010002746.1:110215-128653 GCA_032468155.1 Oxyrhabdium leporinum | reverse complement strand
GGAAAGGATTTTTCTGGCCTCCGCTGCGCTTCTCCAAGGCAGCATCTGTTTTCCTCTCAGGCGAAGGGTGTCCGGGGGACGAGGATGGGGTACGGCGAAAGGACGGGACATAAAGCGCGCGTCTCTGTTAAGGTGTCGAGGCGGGGAGAGGAGAGGACGGACAACGGGGAGGGGGCTGAGGGAAAACCGTAGAAGATGCAGAGTGACCGATCCTAAGGACAGGGCGGGATTCAGTTGAGGACTCAGGTTGCCCTTTTAAAGCGAAAGGGGGAGACAGCGAAGAGGGGGCGCCCGGTGTGTTTGTCTGGGGTCTTCACCGTGAGAGGCGTAGCCGTCTCTTTTCTCTCACCAGCGCCGCCGTCATCACCAGTCCCAACACCCCACCCCCCCTAGTCTTTGGAGATGTGCGCGCGTCTATGTGTGAAACTGGCATCCTCTGGCCGTTTTAGGAAAGGAAAACTACGCGAAGCCTGGCGCTCTTCTTGCCCTCTTCTCGCGCTCTCCTCCTTCTGTTTCTCTCCCCGCCTTAGCTTGCCTTTGCTAGAAACCGCGCCCGGCTCTCTCTATGAAGGAGAAGACTCCCGATCCTTTTCCGGAGGTTATAAATAACCGGGTCGCGTTAGTGTTCATGAATCTCTCCCTCTCAAACAGCCCTCTTAGTTCATCCTCCTTTTCTCGGGGTCTTCCTCATGCTTAGGAGCATCCTCCCACCCCCCCGGAGTTTGCCGACTGCGAAGTGGTTGGTGGGTGGGGGGAGCAGCCGATCGGCCGGTTGCTTCCCTGAGGCTTTCTAGGACTGGCTGGCAAAGACTTCAAAAACCGTGGGTGCGATTTCTACAGACGCGTTTGTGCGTCTGTGATCATTAATAGGCGCGTGTTTTTGGACAAACACACACACATACACAAAATTATGCTTAAGTGAAAGTCTGCTGTTGCCGGTGTAGGGGGTGGGGGTGATTTTATTATATTATACTATATTAATTTATTTGATTCTTTTTATTAGTTTTATTGTTTTAAATGTGGTTTTATATTCTGTAAGCCACCTTGAGTTGCCATGGGAGAATGGGAGGCAATATAAATTCAATAAATAAATAAATAGATAAATAGATAGAGATGAAGTGGCTGACAAATGGGATTTAGGCAAACTGAAACATTCAGTTAGAGTTTTGCTACTGACTTCCAGATACTGTAAATGTAGACTGTCTGCCTGTCTCTTAGTGTAAGGCAGAAAGACAAATAAAAAGCATGATTAATAGTGTGTATATAAAGACACAAATACTGTATACTAAGGTAAATTTCTGAAGCCGAGAAGAAAAAAAATATGGCTTGCAATGTTTGGAAATGAACTGGTTTAGCTTATTTGCTGCCAGTATAGTCGTGTTAGTCTAAGAGAACCATTCTAACTGTAATAAATAAATCAGTACTGATAGAAAAACAATACAGAATAATACTAAGATGGTACAAGTGCTAACTATATTCTATTTTAACTGTGTTCTGCTAATTATGTCCACTGTCACCTTTTTGTCCTAGTCAATTTGGGGAGGTGTTTATCCGTAATATTTTGCTGCAGTGCCTTAGCATTTGCAGATACATGATTCCCATTTTCCTTGCTTGCCATGATGACTCAATCATTAAAAATGTACAACTTAATCTAAAAATGGCATCTTAAGTAAAGCTCCTAAGGTAGAGGGCAGGAATTTAAAAGAAGAAAACATTTAAAAGATGTTATAGTAACTTATGCCATTGATTTTAATTGAAATTAAGAGGTGAAGTAGCTGGTGTAGACTTCTGCAAAGAATGGATTAGGTCTTGAAAGCCTGTTGCCAATATTTGTGATTCACTTCCTTGGAATAATTCTTTTAGTATTTTTTTTTTTTTAGTAGGAATCTTGTAAAAGTGTAATAATAGCTCTTAAACTTCATGGAAAGTAGCACATGATACAGCAAAGACAACTTGCCTTTTTTCAGAATGCTTAACTTTGGTTTTGTTTGCATTATTCAGTGGACAGAAGATAAGGCAGCAATATAATTAACTCATAAACCATCTAATTTATTGTGTCAGTGACATTTGTGCACCGCTTCATTGGGGTACAAAATCAGTTGGAAAGACAATTTTAATTGGTACTTATTTTAAAGAGTGTAATTAAAGAATCAAAAGAACCAACATGTGATTTTAGAAATCTTGGTTAAGAAGAGAAATTTATCAGCCCACTCAGTCCCTTGACCTGTTTTTTCTTTAAAAGTAATATCAAAATGCCATTTTGAATTTCATATTATACAGTATAACAACAATCTTCTACATGAAACTCAATTGTTCTATAGATCTATAAGGGATGTTGTATTAAGATTCTTTCCCACAGTATCCATGTGATAAATGTGCCCTTTAAAAGTAATCATTCACATAAATCATGTAAAATATTTCATAGAGATGATTTATGTAAATTTCCCCAGGATGAATTCATACCAAAGACAAATGTAGTGGAATAAATCTAAGAAGCCTGCTAATACGATACATCCTAAAGTACTGCTGTTCTATTTAAATATATATATATATGAAATTGCTTTTAAGATAACTGGAACATTATGTTAGAAATAACATGTATATATGCAAAATATCAATTATCAGTATCAGTATTATCAGCAGCCTTGTAGCAAAACATGGTACTTGGAACAGAATAGTTTAGAATCTTGAACATTTTATTATTCACAAAATATTTATGGGTTGTTAATTGTTGTATCATATGGAAGTTTTCCTAGAACTATGGGTATACAATTCAAATTCCTAGATCAGGGTTGTAAAACTCCTAGATCCTGGGCCGGATGCATCATGTGCTGGCCACACCCACGCCCGGCTTAGCAAAGGGGAAAAAAGTCCTGATATGTCATGTGATGCCGCTGTGATGATGTTTGACACCCCTGTCCTAGATACTCAAACAAAATAGAACTTACAAATTTTCATGAATCTTCAAACTGTGTATCCATTTAAGTTTGAAAGGAGACCTACAAGTAGTTTACATTTAGCAACTGTTGCTATTATGATTGTGATTAGAAAAGTAACTTTGTGACCAGTTCCTGAGACTTTGGGAAGTCTGTAAAGCAAAGGAAAGCTGAAGTAAAATAGTAAAATCGTGATGTTTCACTTAGTGGACACCTGTCAGGCACAAGCAACCAGAACCTCTCACGAATAATCTCAAAGCAGAAGCTTTATTGTTATTCACCTATGTTACAAGAACCTTGACAAACTGATTGTATTCCCTGGGGAACAGTCAGATAAGTCAGATTTACCAGGTATTTATGAGCTGAGGGCACAGTGGCACAAGGAAACAACAATCAATGACTTAATAGCCAGCCATCACCCTAATTAACAACTGATCAGCTACACACAACCAGGCACCATATAAATACAAAGAATTTGTAGAACAGCCCAGTGCACATATTCTGGAGAGAGATAGAAGTCTCCTGATGATGGACTCCAGCAAGAGCCCAAAAGCTTGAAAAAATAAACCTTTGGTCCCAGTGACTGACTCAGATTTGACCCTACCACATTATCTTGGGATGTGTACATTTACTGTACCTTCAGTTGCAGCCAGTTAAGGCTTTGGGGATTTTGGGGGAGGTTGGGTCTGTGCTGCTCTCTGCAGTATAAGGACTTTAAGTTCGGCCTCCTCTTAATACCTTCCTCCTCAGTAGTTGGAGATTCCACCACATCACTTCACTTAATGACTGAATTGCTGGTCCCAGTTGTTAAATGAGAATTAGTACCTGTACTCTTCAAATTTTTTTCACCAAGAGTCATTTTTTCAGAGAGAAATCTATGTACTGTGGTCATATTAGAACTGAGAAGTGAATGCAACATTTAGATATATTTTGTACCTTCAGTGACTCTGTCCTGATGTAAAAACACTTCAGACTTATTCATTATAACTACTGCAGGTACATCTTTTTCTGATGGCATATTCTAAAAAACCTGTGTAAAAATGATGCCAGTTAATTGACATTTAATTAATCTCAACATTTTAAAAAGAAAATGCAGAAAATAAAACAATTTGAAATAGCTGTTTGTAGAGATTTCAGAAGAATAGTAAGGAAACCTAAGGCTATACACTGGAAAACAAAGAAGCGTAAAATGGAAAGGGGCTTTTGTAACAAATAATTTGGGGCTTCGAAGTTTTTTTTTAAATATATATAATTGGAAACCTTAAGAAAGAACTTAAAATATTTTCTGAATAAGACCACACTGATATTTTATTTTGGGCCTATGAATACACAGATTGGTTCCCCATTTATCACTGCCTTAAGCAAAAATAAAAAAGTAAAAACTTTAAAAAAATCTTAAACTTTGAAGAACATTGTAATATAATGTAATTCCAATATTTTTGGAAGAAACAGAGGAATGATATTTTTTTAAAGTTTTTTTTTGTCACCAATCCTTTCTAATAATTTTTACGAGTCTACTCATAAAATGTTAATATACTGGCAATTTATTATGCACCCAAAAATACTAATATTCTTGACTTATTTTGAAAAAAATCTCTCTGTATGCCTCAGCATATGTCTCTGCATGTATATAGACAGGGAAAGGAAGTCTGTAACCATCCAGATGTTGCTAAACTACAATTTCTGCATTCTTAGTCAGCCTGGTCAATGGCAAAAGATGCTAGTACCGGTAGGTCAGAGAGATTTGAAAGCTGTTTTATATTTCTAATTGTCCATTAAACCATTTCCAGTCCAGCAAACCTGTGAATATTTCTTTGAAAAAACAATGGTCAACAATTACTGAGGCTACTGAATTTGTTTAAAAGATGAGTATAGTGTCTCAGCACTAGAATGTGATTCTGTACATGAATGTTGAAACCTGATTTAACCCTTGTGCTGTTTTAGGAAAGTAATAGATATGTAATGATATTATTTTCTTAATTTCCAGTGCAATGCTTAACAGAAATAAGCTGAGTAATAACTATGTTGCCAGTCAGCACTTACATGAGAAAACTATGAACCAGTGAACCAATATATATGATATCGTATATACTTATCATATATATTAAAGTTCCTTTGTTTTATCTCATTTTTTATTTTACCATTCTCTTCAGCCCATACTACAAGGTTCTTCCTTTAAACTTGATTACCTGTGGCCACATGTGGTTTCCAGATCCATTGGCTTCTCCAAAAATGCTCCTGAACTGGAATTGCATGCATAGGGACATGGACTTCATAGGTTATATAGTTTGGCCTATGAAAGAGTTCATAGTTGTATTTATGGTAGTCCTTTAGATTTGAAGAAGACATGCTGCAGTGCAGTTCATCTATCGACACACTGGTGGCTTTGCTGTTCCAGTCTGAAAGCACAGAATCTAGTGCTTGGTTTTCTACCAGTTTTTGATGGTGCCTGTCTTCAAAGCTGGAGGAGACTTCATAACAAACGACTCACCGGTGGGTTCTGTCAACAGCTGAAGCTGCTAGTTCCTGTGGATAGAATTTCTTTCACAGGGTCTTGCAATGCTTGTGCGACTGACCTCAAGACCTTTTCTCAGAGCTGAGTACATTATAGAGCAATTGGCAAAGTATGCAGTGGTCATCCATTTTGATGATGAGTCCTACCCATATCATCTGGGCTCTCATAATCATGGGCCCAATGCAGATTTACTCTTTGTGATCCAAGATCTCCAGATTGGAGACACAATCTTGCCAACACATGCTGAGGATGGAGTGGAAAGTGCACATATGAAATTTCTGCAGTTCTTTGATGTGCCTTTGGTACAGAGAGGATAACTCACATCCATATAGGAAAGAAGGATTAATACAGTTATGTAGACTTTCAGCTTTGTGGAAATATGTATGTTGTGTTGATTGAATACTCTAATATGAAGCTGCCCCAGTGCCTAGGCGATTTTACTGATTTTGGAGTCAATTTTTTTGTCCAATGATCTATTACTCAAGATGATGTTTCTCAAGTATTTGAAGCTGTTTGCATTTGTTAGCAGAATGTCACTTAACATTGTTTTTTTGTTCTGTGGACTTGATGTTTGACACCAGCTGGTAATGTACTTCGGTCTTGTTCAGGCTGATAAACAAGCTGAAGAGCATAGCAGAATCTGAGAACTTGTTCAGCTGTCAACTGTAGATCACTGACTTTATGCACCAGGAGCACACAGCAAAGAGGGTTTCTTGAATAACTGTCTGGAGGTACTTTGTCTGTGTGTTCAAGTGGCAAAAGTCAAAGAGAGAACTGTCCATTAGATATTTCATGTACACTCCTTCAGACCCTGGATAGCACGTTACAACATTCAAGCAAAAAAAAAAAAAAACAGATTGAAGAGGACTGGGACTAGCACAAAAGCCTGTGTTATCCCACTGGAAATGTCAAATACAGCTGATGTATCACCATTGTAAAGAACCTGTCCTGTCATTCTGTTGTGGAGTAGCTGAATCAATTTTATGAATTTTCTCAGACATTTATCTTAGGATGATCCAGACAGCCTCTATGTTTACAGTTAGTATGTATTTATTTATTTATTAGACATAGTTGTACAATTTCAGTAACTGACACCTAAAAACATCTATCTTGGTTCATCATAACTAGTAGGTGGCACATTATTGGCTAGATACAGAAAGTAATCAACGTTTCATATCTAATTTCAAGGGGAAGCAATTTTAGCCATCTGAAGTATCTATTATAGTATTTTACAGGATTTAAACAATTTTCCTCCAATCTTGAATATAAAGATAACTATATTTCTTGCACCCCTACCATGTTATGTCTTATCTGTTCTTTATCTGGTGCCATCCAGATATACTGGATTATACTTTTCATAATTACATATGAAATAAACTTTTCCAAATCTCCAGTTAGTGTGATCAATTAATGAATGAATACATTGCAGGACTTCGATAGAGCCACATGGTGGTCTAGTGGTGAAGACGCTCGCTTCCCATTCTGAAGGTTGAGAGTTCAATCTTAGGTAGAAACAGATGTTGCCCTCCTAGAGCACAAAGAAACAATATCTGCCGTGTGTCATCCAGTCAGTAAATGCTCAACTCCATCCAGTTGCCCCAACTCTACCCCAAATTAAGAGATTCCAGGATTATAAAAAGGGAGTATTGCCAGACACTTGGATGGGAAATTGCTTTTCTGCTTCTATATTCATTCACTCACTCACTCACTCACTCACTCAATATGTTTTACTAACCACTTGCCATGTGAGTGGCTTTGATTTAAAATAATAATAAAATCACCAGCAGAAATGAACACCTTATGCCTCATATATCTACATCAATAATCTTGCTACAGATGGGCTCACCTAATTTCCTTTCAGCCCTTCTAGGAAAACAGCATAAAAACATGACTACATGAGCTAAACCTATTTTACTGTAGGGGTACATTAACAGAATGTTGCAAGTCAGAAAGTACAAACTTCCTGTTGACACTTTTAACTATCTGATTTATTAGGAATGGGTCCTTCCTAAGCTTCTTCCTCTGACCACTAAGCCCTTGTTGGCTCCCCCCCTACTCTTGTCTGATTGTTGATCAGCAGATTGTTGATAGGCAACATCGCTTTCCATTGTCCCCCAACTCCATATATTCCATTCCATTTCCTTCCTGAAGGGAAAAAGCAGCACTTTGGGTTCATCTCTTAGTTCCATAAAGATATATATCAAGTACTGTTTGGCTTTACATATTTTTCAAGCCAGCTTTAGAAAGGAAGGAAGGAAGGAAGAAAGGAAAGAAGGAAGGAAGGAAGGAAGGGAGGAAGGGAGGAAAGGAAGGAAGGAAGGAAAATACAATATTGTATTTTATTTGTAATTGCTGAATTGGATGGTAGACATAAAAGGTTTGCATAAAATACTGTAAGTCTACCAATTATTTATTTAATTTATTTAAAACATTTATATATTTATCCATCTTATACTAAAGTCTGAGTGATTCCCAATCTTTGACAATAGTTTTCTCCTTAAATTAACAATTCTCCCTCTAGCAAATTTTTTTTAAAAAATAACAAAAGATTCCATATTGGAAGTATTTAGGGAAAAATTCAGTAAAACCAACATTCCCTGAATTCATATGGACTATGAATAGCAGTGCAGTTTCTCCCATCTAAATTATATAGTGGTAGGCATGGTGACAATTCTGTTTTTTGGTAAATTGTTGAAGGAGTAGCAGTTTTGTTTCATATGTAATCTGATGAGAAAATACATTTATTATTTAAATAAGTCAATCAAAATACGTGCTGAAAAGAATTCAAGGTTTCACAAGCAAACTAGTATGTGAGATATAACCTTCCTTGAAATCTTCTGTGTATTTGACAGACATAATGAAGTACTGTGTTGTATTACTATAAACTACTGAGTTACCTCAATAGTTTGCAATACATAAAATTGAATGAATGAATAAATTAATGAATGTGTTTGCCTTGTTGTGTAAAGTGTTTTTCAGTGACTTACCTTCATGCTGAATTTACTAGAAGTCCTACCCTGCCATTTTAAATGCCAAGTTCTAAAGCCTTCTTCTAGATCTCATGGGTAGATCAAACTCGTGGTATCACGTTGCCATCACATGACGTATCACAATGTTTTCTTTCCCTTCGCGCAGCTGGGATGAGTGTGGCCTGCGCATGATACATCCGGCCTGCGGGCCTCCAGTTTGATACCCCTGTTCAGATGAACGTATGTGTAATTAGGTATACTTGCATTTTTTTTGAAACTTTAGAATTGTTCTGTGTTTGATTTCATTAATCTTAAGCAGAAAAAAAATAACAGACAAAGATCCTGGAGAAAACGAAAAGCCAGATTGAAAAAAAGGAAAGAAAATGCTATATCCATAACACATCGCTTTCAAAATGGAACATATATAGTGCTGGTTTCTATGCAATAACTTCCTCCCCAATTCACATACTTAATTAATCAGATATTGGAGATATCTCTCCTTTAGATTAATAAATATCTGCATTATATCAGCCTTTTTTTAGTCTGCATTAGATGAAATGGATATCTGCTTCTACAAATTGTTGTTTGATTTATTTGTTTACTTTTATCATATATGTATAGCTGCACATCTCACATGAAAGTGACTCTGGGCAGTGTATAGGACTCAATAAAAAAACAATAGATATATAAAACCGTCAATTAAAAATTATAGAAACATGAGATTATATTTTAGTCACTAAATTTAAAATCTATTGTCAAACAATTATAAATAGACACTTCTTGATCCAAAGATGTAAATTCAGTACACTTTTCATAAGTACAGATAAAGAAGAATGACTTCATAAAACTAAGAAATCAGAGTTTCAGAATTAGTGATGCCACATGCTGTTGCTACAGAATGTAGGGTAACTAATGAGGCCCTACCAATACCCCACATTGCTTCCATCTCCACTCCACTTTTTGGCCTGTAGGGATTTCAGGAGATTTGCAGCATTGTTGTAACAAGTATTTTAACTTTAACTTCTGTTTTAGTGGCTTTCTAGAAATGCATAAATACCCTTTTTCCTTGACATTGCAAATGGCATCATTACAGTTCTCTCATTAGCATCATAATGACTCTAAAGGAATAGTAAGTGAAAATGGAATAGTTGTGAAAATGGAACAGTTGAGAAAATGGAATAGTCTATCACCTAACAGAACTGCACACATGTAATGAAAATTTAACCTTCGGGCTGCTTGGTTGCCTCAGGGTGTTCTCTTAATGTATTCACTTGGCTGGCAACATGGGAAGCCTGTGATAGCCTAAGGATTATAAGCTGAATTCAATTCAAATTTCATCTGGGCTTCCATACCACTGAAGTCCAGGCAAAAATTTGCAAAAGGTTATCAGCAGAGTTAGCTTGAAGCTTGCAACCATGCAAAAAATAATTTCAGAATAAAAATTGAGGAGGTGGGAAACATCCTTTCCCCAATAGTCCATAGAATAGGAAACTGAATGATGGGGATGGAAAATAACAAACTGGGAGGCCTGTAGAAATGGCTAGCTGGATAAGAATAGATATGTAAAGAAAAACAAAAAAGGTATCAAACTGAACGTTGTGGCATTTTGTAGTTGAAAAGCTTTGTAAGATAGCACATACATTTTGGTGGCCTTAACAAAGCAAGAATCCTGTAGTATAGTTACCCTACTGAATAATTGTTATATCTATGTTAATACCACTGGATAATGCACTGGGTGAGATGATCTTTCACTATGGGTTGAAGTATCTGCAATATGCTGGTAATACCCAACTTTATATTTCCATCCCTGGTCATCTAAGTGATACCGTTGCTGCTCTCTTGTTGTGCCTGGAGGCTGTGGGGATAAATGGGGGACAACAAGCTTTGACTGAACTCTGGCAAGACCGAATGGCTTTAGATGCATGGATCTCCAAGATCCAGCACTTTGACATCTTTAATGCTCAATAGGGTGATACTAACCCAGATAGATCCAACCTACAACTTGTGGTTTTTCCTGGACTCAGGACTCCTGTTCAAAGATCAAGTGGAAGTCATGGCTAGGAAAGCTTTTGCACAACTTCATGTTGTGTGCCAGTTGCAGCCTCTCCTAAATCAGGAATCCCTGTACTTAATCATTCAAGCCCTAATCATCTCATGTATGGACTATTGCAACACAGTCTACATGGGACTATCCTTGAAGACCATTTGGAAGCTACAGCTAGTGCAGAGTGAAGCAGCACTGGCAGGTTGTGGAACTCTAAAGGTAGTGTGGGTTTTATATTGCAAGTTTTTGGCTTGGTAATCCTATAATCATTAGTGTGGAAGTCCCCAAATGTTCCTCTATTGTGGAAAGTTAGTCTAAGTTCTCAAGGAGAAAATTGATTTTCTGTAATCAAAGATACAGCAACAAAATAACAGAAATATCCCACTATTCAATCAAGAGCACTAAAGATAGTATCTCTCCCACAATATACCAGGCATAACAGTTATAAGAGATTTGGGGTGTAGATTCAGGTTTGCCAGATTGACAATTTCCTACAATTGAGTGGTTCTTGTTCACAGCCATTATGTCATGATGATGTGAAAATGATGGGACATTGTGTAAATGACACAATTATTTAAGTTGAAACATTTAATTTGAATTCATTCTGCTAGCTTCCTTTGACATGTAGAACATGCATTGAGGTAAAAGTGGAACACATATTTTATCCTAAGCCCAATAAAAATATTGCCAAACTTTAACCACTCATATTTGGCAATTAAGAGAGATAGACAAACATTAGCCAGTGAATCGAGCTGTAGTCCTCCTATGCACAAGTGTAAGTACAGCCTCTTTTGATTGTTGACTGAAATGGCAAGATGGTCTGCAGGCATTGAAACACTATCCAGAGGAAATCTGGAATGTCCCTCATTTGTAACAGTCATTCTTAGTCTCTTAATCTCATAAGAACAATGAAGAGGGTGAAAGCACTTCTTCATTTTTTCAAGGGATGGATGGAGCTCCAGGTTGATAAAATCTACAAAGAACTCTCCTTGCTGTCTTAAATGAATTGACCAGGCAAATTATGTTGTAGTATGTTGAAGGAGCTGGCAGAATTTATTTCAGAAAAAAATGATTGTTATCTTCAAGGAACTAGTATAAGGGCAAACATATTTCCAATATTCAAAAAGAATGAGGTTTGAGGAAATTACAGAGCTATTTGTTTAATGGCTATCCCGGAATAAATTGTGAAGCCAGTCTCTGTGAATTCTTGGGAAACAGTGGCACTATCACTAGGTGCCAGCATGGGTTTGTCAAAACCAAGCCATATCAGTTATATTTCTTTTATTATGACAGAGTGATTAGTTGACTAGACTAAGTGGATGTTGTAGATATCTTGATTTTAGCACAGTATTTGACAAGCTCAGGTATGATATCCCTGTGTATAAAATGGATAAATGTGGAATAAAAGAAACTTGGTCCACTATATTTTCAATCTGTTGAACAACCATACCCAAGAGGTGCTATTACTTCCCAGCTCTGGAAGAAACTTATCCCTGGGATTCCATCATGATATGAATGATATTTAACATTATAAATAACTTAAAACAAAAGAGAGGAAAATTGTAGTCTAATATGCAGATGACACCAAACTAGAGAGCCTGGCTACTAGCGCAGAATACAAAATCACAATCTAAAGTGAGTTCACTTGGCAGGTTTTCAGAAATGGTTTGCCATTGCCCGCTTCCTAGGGCTGAGAGAAAGTGACTGGCCGATGGTTATTCAACTGATTTCATGCCTAAGGTGGGACTAGAACTCACAAACTCTTACTGTCTAACCTGGTGCCTTTAATCACAGCATCAAACTGGCTCTCTGACCATTACAGGATCAAAAAGATGCAGCAGTTAAAAGGCCAAAGCAATTTTGGGTTGAATTAACAGAAGTATTGTTTCTAGATAGCAGAAAGTAGTATTTTTGTTGCAGTCAAGTTGATTAGACTGCATTTGGGAGTATTGTGCCCAGTTTTTGGAATCACTCTTTAATAGAGATATAGACAAGCTAGAATATATTCAAAGAAAATTTGTCAGGATGAAAAAAGATTAGAAGTCAAGCTTTATGAGGAAAAGTTAAAAGATACAGGCATATTTAATTTGCCAAAGTTCTTACTAGGAAGGGATATGGTAGGGGTCTACAGATATCCAAAAGACTGTCCTATTTAAGAGGGGCAGATCTGTTTTCTTTTGAAACTGAAGATTAGATTAAATGATTTAAACAATTCCTGTCAACTCATCCATTCTTTGACACACCCCCTTTAACTTCATCAATTTTGCCAGACATTATAATTCTTAACACAATATCAGCTTTTGATTCTTTACTTATTACCAGCACCCGTGCATTCTTACTTTGGAGAAAACTTGCCTTTTGGCAGTCATCAAATCTCTTCAAAATATTCAAATGGAAAACAGAATTATTCTTGTTTCTTGAAAGGCAGGGAATAGAGCTGAGGAGACATCTGGCTTGTATGCCAAGGAGTATATGTATTACCGTAGAAAGCGCATTGTAATGTGGGCTGCCTCTCCTCAGAAATGCTGCTTCTCCCTCTCCCTTTCCTTCTCTTGCAATGGGATTGGATAGATGGCTTACAGCCTGGCTCTGGCCCCGGAATCCCTGCTCCTGTTTAATATTCTGCTTGCTCCACTGATGTTGTGCTTGGCTCCTGTGGGATTGCAACTCACCGCTTGAAACCAGAGCCAATTTTCTGTCTTAAGCTCAGTGTTTTGACTGGAGGCAGATCCAGTTCAACCCAATCGGAGCTGGTGGAAACAACTACCTAAGAGTCTCGCTCTGTTTCGCTTGGGGAGGAAAGGAAGAAGGGGGGGAGACAGAAAGAAAGAAAGAAAGAAAGAAAGAAAGAAAGAAAGAAAGAAAGAAAGAAAGAAAGAAAGAAAGAAAGAAAGAAAGGGGGGAGAGAGAGAGAGAGAAAGGGAGAGAGAGAGAGAGAGAGAGAGAGAGAGGGAGAGGCAGGCCAACCAACCAGCCACTCGTAAGAGACAAATATACAATGCTGTCTCTGGGATCGCTGTATCTGTAAAGTGATTCCTTTGCAGTTGGGTATATCGCTCAGATTGGTTTGTTTGGTTTCTTTCTTTCTCTCCCTCTCTCTCTCTCGCTGTAGAGGAAATCTGAATTAAGAATCGTGAGCGGCAGCCACGGGCTTTTGGGCAGACGGTCAGTGAACGGGGAGAAAGGGTTGCCTTGCTTGGGGAAGGGCTGCGATCCTTAACCATTTGGTTGGACGTAAGACGAGACTCTGGGATCGGCGACGCTTACTTCTACATGCATCGAGGAGGAACGGGTGGTCGTCCTCCCCATTTAAGCAATAGGTGAAATACAAGGTGCTGAAGAGAAAATCGGAACCGACGGAGGCGTTCTGAGCCGGCTGCGCGAACTGACTGAGGCGATCGGCGTCGAGAGGAGGGTGAGAGAGGGCAGCGGGTGCAGAAGGCAAGCGAGAGCGGGAGGCGCCGGTCCCTCGGGGCCGTAGGAGAAGGCCAAGGGCTCGGCGGAGATGCCAAATGCCAGCTTGACTGCAGAGCGCAGGCACGCAATGGCCGCTGCCGGATAAGGGTACGCCGGGGCAGGGCGAGCTTCTCGGGCGCGTGACAGGGGAGGTAGGAAAGGCGGCGGCTGCCCGACCTGACCGGCCGCGCTATCTTTGTCTCCGTTTGCAGATCGGAGGCGCCGCGATGACTCTGGTGCTGCCCCTGAGCAGCTTCTGCGAGCCCATTGTCTCTTCCGAAGGAGCCGGCGAGTTCCAGCCGCTGTGGGAAGCGCGCTGTTGCAGTAAGAGCAGCCCCGCCTCGGATGCCGCCGCCGCCGCCGCCACCACCGCCGGCAGCAGCAGCAGCAGCAGCAGCAGCAGCAGCAGCACCGCCCAGGGGCAGGCGCAACAGCAGTCGCCGCCGCAGGGCAGCGACGGCCGGACACCGGTTGGGCAGCCTCCGCCCTCAGGTAACGCTACAGACCAGCTCGCCCTCCTCCCCGGCTTTTCCTGTAGCTCAATGCAGCGAGTCCAAGAATTCCTACCAACCGTCCTGGGAGGTAGTGGGTGCTCAAGGACTGACTGGTCAGAAATCCACCAGGAAGCTTCCATGATAGAAGGGACGTGGGAACAAGTCCGAGTCCAACGTCTTAAGCACTCCAGCATACTGACTCGGTGGCTGTTGCTAGGTTCTGCTTTCATTTGTCTCCACAACCAATTTGTCAGGCAGATTTAGATTGGGAATATTTAGTTCTGGATTATTACTTGAGCTTTAGGAAAGGCCTGAATTGATCCAAAATCTTTCTACTTCAGGATCGTGTTTGTAAAGGGGGTATACAAATCGGCTTTCCACTAATGGAAATTTTACCAGCAGGGCAAGAGACAAGAACCCATCAGTTTGGCTGCTGCTTTCCCACAGTTTCTGGTACTCAGAGGAGAGCTTTGTCCAAACATGGGCATTTTATGCACTTAACATAGTAAGAGGCCACTGATGTGAAAGGCAGGGCTGGGGCAGGGGGCTGATCAACCAAAAAGAGATGCATTTGGATAAGCTCCTCTATAGAAAATCTCTGTAAAGTAAAAGTTAATGCTTTTCATTGCTTGAACTGATCCTATGGTTGCTGTGTGATCTCTATTCTCATGGCTGCTTTGCTTTCAATATTGCAAAAGCAAAAGTGGGGGCAATCTGTGTGTTTGTGTATTTGGTGCAGTAATGATTGTGACTTGATGGTGAATTAGATTTAGTGCAGGCAAAAGCCTCCTTTGCTGGTTCTCTTGTCAATGGATTGTCTCTAACATCTTCTTTGTCTTACTCCATTCAAGGGTAATTATAAAGCACTTTTCATAAGTTTCTCAAAGGTCAATTAAGTTAGATTTTTCTGAGCTCCAGTGAGAAAAATATGAACTTCAAAGTAAATTCAACTTCTAGTCAGATGCTTGATAGTAGTTTGTTTTTCAAAACCAGAGGCATTTTCCAACTTAATCTCTATTTTCCTATGTGAGTGGTACAGATGAGCTTTGGAATTTACACAACATACCTATATTTAAAGAGGGAATGGAGAGAAGAAGTAGAGATGGGTGTCTTTTGAGGTTAGACCTTACAAACTGAAGATGATATGAAAAAAATGTGCCTGGATTGTGTCACATTAGGCAGTTTGGTGCAGTTCCTTGTATGATACTCCATAAAAAGGGGACATTTTTGTTCCAGAATAAAACCAAAGTCACAGAACTAGATATCAAGCAGAATTATAGCATATCTTTATTTTTTGTCATTTTGAACTATTTTAGTTTTCTTTGGCAGTATATTTAATGACAAGGCTCCCACGGTAAGCTGAAATGTTATGGACTGCTTGTTAAATTATCCCCATTTAAGAATAATTTTTATTAAGAATGTGTGTGTTTGTGTGTGTGTGTGTGTGTGTGTAGTAAGCCCCCACCCCCTGTCTGAATTTAGGATAAATCCTGGGATCTTTAGGGGAGAGTCTTTGACTTCCTTTCAGAGGGAATTTTGAACTGATCTCAGGCAACAGTTTAGGAGAGTCTTTTTCCCTTCACTGCTTTGTGTTTGTGAGAAGAAAAATGAAATAGTTTATAGAGCAACCCTTAGCTTTGGATTGGATCAGAACTTACTGAATTGAAACCCCCTTTAATCAAAGTTACTCAAAACAAACTGGAGCCAAGTGGTTTTGCATCTATGTGAATTAACTAACTTTAATTTAAATGAATAATATTTGCTCATGTTTGGACATAACATGGATTACTGTACATTACAGTAAAAGCAGAACCTTTTATATTCCTTTAGGAGGAAAACAGACAAAGCTGAGGCTTATCATGATTTATTTCTGATCACTTGACTATGGTTCAGATGTATGTGTAGAAGAGCCTTTTTCTATAAAAGGTCATTGACCCATGAGGAGAGTCACTGAGGGAGGCTGCTTCAAGTGATGATGAATGAAGTGAGAGCTGCTGGTATACAAAACCAGTGCCAAAAATAGAGCTTTTGCCTTGCAAGTTTGCATAGTTCTCTTGCTTTCTGTTTCTGCACATTAAATGAGACCATAGAGTGCACGCAGTTGCCTAGATGCAGATTTCCCACCCTTAGTTTAAGTAAGCATCTTAATTGGACTGGAGGCCTCCCTGGTTCTTCCTTACCTCTGATTTCAATTATATATGAGCAAACTATAGTTGCTTTATGATTCTACACATGCTTAAAGATGCCTTATCTTAAATTTGGCTTTAGATTTCACACTAGAAGCATGATTTAAATATATGTTACAAAAGGCCTCTAGGAAAGAAGGCTAAAATTTAAAATCCATATTAATAAAAGTGTAAACAAACTGGATAGTGATCCGTGAGACATTCCCCTCCCCCAATGTTGGTGATAATTTAAATGTTTAAATATTTTCTTTGTAGTACTACAAACATTTTTAGTTGCTAAAACAATATTTTAGACACACACACACACACACACACACACACACACACACACACAAGACTTATTTCAACTTTGATAATTAGCATAAAAAACAATAATGGGGTTAAGTCTTTCAAAGTTTGTGCCTACTTCATTTTGTATAGCTTTTATTTCAAATTTAAAATAGCATAGGGAAAAATACAATGATTCCCAAACAGGTGCCCATATTAAATGGTAGTAATAATTAAAATTTTACTCTCTGTGGTAGCACACTGTATGATTGGAATACCATGACCCAGACTAAATTGTGGTATCCATTAGTCTCTAAAGAGTTCAGAGTAATTACATCTTGATTACGTGTTCCAAATCACTTCCTTTATATTGAATTTACAGAACGTTTCAAATTGGGTTAGAGCAAATTATGCATATTTGATACACAAATTACAAATAAGATTTTTCTATCCATAAGGACATTGTTTCTTCTTGTCAGAAGAGTTCATACAAATCTACTTTATCTTCTACAATAAGACAGCTGTTGTGAAAGAGATAAAAAAATTGGAAAAATAAAAAAAAAGCATGCACTTGAGACAATAACAGCAGCATCTTCCATTTGTCTACTCACATTTCAGGGGAAATAATTTATTAGAAGGTTGGCCAATGAGAAATCAAGTTCTACAGACCATATCTCACTTAAAATTCCATCATGTGGTTTTTTTGGTGGGAAGAGCATAAAATATTGTGCCTTTGTGGTACAAGAGAAGGCTGCTTGTGGAGGTGGAAGTTGGCTGCAGAGGTGGTTGGGAAAAATCTGCTACTTTGGTGCTTTGAAGGACCAAAAAGGTAGGATCTAGACCAAATAGAAGTTTTAGGTTAGAAAAAAAGATACGATAGCTTTGATATGGTAGGATAGCATCCAAAAACCAATGGGTGAAGACATTTCTAAAAAGTGGAAGAGTTTACAAGCCACCACTTTGTCTTTCTTCCCTAGCTGCCTCAAGCTCAGCAGGTGGGAGTTTCCCTTCCGCAGAGGAACTCTATGACTTTTGGCTTCCATAGAATTGGTTTATTTCAGCATTACTCATTCATCCTTATTAATATTTTTAATAGCATTGCTCAAGAACATACAAGCATATGATAAAATATGAGATGATGAAAAAGGAATATAAAAAGTTTTATTTTCAAGAATATCTGTCATAATTTCACTAAATATGTTTCTGGTTAAATCAATCTTGAAGATTATAAGTAGGTATTGTTTATTAGCAATGTATTAAAATTATTAGTCTTTTTAAGATGGCATAGTGCTAATTCTAAAAAGAGTTTAGTGATGAAAGCTGCAGGGTTTTTTTTCCAGATGGGTTGGATGTGTAGGATAAAAATTTCTTAAAGTCAAGTATGTAAAGAATGTTTAAACTGTGACAACTATGCTTAAATAAACATATTTCTTTCTTAGAAATCTTTTAGAAAAGCTTCCATTGCTTCAGTTCATTTTTCACATAAACTGTTATTAAATATGATAGATAGATAGATAGATAGATAGATAGATAGATAGATAGATAGATAGATAGATAGATAGATAGATAGA
>JANHFL010002746.1:97687-110115 GCA_032468155.1 Oxyrhabdium leporinum | reverse complement strand
TAGATAGATAGATAGATAGATAGATAGATAGATAGATAGATAGATAGATAGATAGATAGATAGATAGATAGATTCCTATTTCTCTTTACTGCATTGGAACACACATATATTTGCCCAAAGCAGTAAAGATAAGCTGGAATATTTTTTATTTTGAATTTTTTGCACTGATGATGTTACCTCATTTGGGTAATGAAATATCTGCAAGAAAACAACCAAGCTCAGAAAACACCAAGGATCCTTCATTTCAACTCTGAGCTACAAACATTCTCCTTTATTGGCCTTTTGTACCTGTCAGACACAGTTTACACCATATGTAATCTATTTCCCACAGCACTACACCACAGAGGAAATCCAAACCCTGTAGCACCATCTAAGATCACATATTTTAAAAGAAAGTATGTGGAAGAAGAAGATTTTCATCCACCACTCAGTAACTGTACACCCAAAGTAAGTTTCAAAAAGCTACTACTTCTGAGTTTTTGATTTGAAATTGTATAATTTCTATTTGCTTGAGTGCAATGCATTTCAGTTTCCATAAATAGTAATATGTTTTTGAAAAAAAAATGCCTGCTTTTTCTAAACGTAATCTGTTGATATGAACTGGTTGATTCTTTTATTTTCTTTATTGCTATCAATTCTGTTTTAATGAAGAAAATTTGGACTGGGCAATTCTTTTGTATCAAATTAATAGTGTCTTGGTATCATGAGAATGTAATTTTTCCCTCTGCTGTTCATAAATGATCATTGAACAAATAGTTTATGGTTTGTTGAGTATAGAATCTTTCTCAGTCAAAATATTAAACCCACCTTCCATTGCATGTAAATTTATTTATTTATTAAACATATATGCTGCCTATCTCACCAAGAGATAACTCTAAGCAGAGTACAATCAATAAAAGCAAGAAGATAAAATATTAAAACATTAAAATAATAGTTATGAACACTAAAAACGACTTAAACCTTAACAAAGATGGCAAGGAAGGAAGGAAGATGCACATGGGAGGCATCAGAGATAAATCAGAGATGACCAATAATACTGACTATGTTGCTACATTATAGAAAGCCAGAACCTGGAAGACTCCTGGTGTATCATGTACAAAAAAACATGCAGATGTATGCTCCTACCCGATTCTTCTTGCCTCAGAAATGGCTAAGCAAACCCACAGATGCTCTTTCCACGATATGTTTACTGTGATATATGGGCCAGAGCTGGAAGCCATGTGTTGTTCTTGGATGCCATTCTAGCTTTGTTTGAGAGTCTCAAATCAGGGTTTATAATTGACACATTTTTCCTTCCCAATGTTAGCTTACTGTACCATACCTGCTTTCATGTGACATATAAATGCACTCAGTACCTTTGGCTAGTGCTGATTATTTTCAAGCTAGGGGAATAGGAACTCAGTATTCTGACTGAGATATAAAATTTGAAGCAAACAATCTAATTCTAGACATCTAATGATAACTTGAAAAAAAATGCAATTTACTGTCTTTTAGAAATAAAATAAAATCTAACTTCTAGGCCAAGTTGTCTGGCCTATTCTAAAGGACTGGCTAAATCTGAGCATTCTATACAAATTTGTATTATTTTATAAATCTAAGATCTCCTAATCCAGATGTTACTTTTTACTCATAATGAGCGAAAGAAATGGACCGAATCGCATTCTGTTATATGGAGATGAAAACACAAAGGTTCTGTCTTATGAACCTGATGAGCCAATTTAAATCCCAATACAATAAGGCCAATTCATTAAGCCTTTAGAAAATAATATCCATCCCCCTGTTTTCTCTCTCTCATTTTAAAATAGAGGCACCATTACCTTTATGAAGTTATGAGAATGACAGGAGATCTTAATTATTAGCACGGTTATGTTTAGCTTGCTCAAAAAAACTTGTGCTAGAGTGATGAGTAGCTACAGGGAATAAACTCCCAACTTCAAGTGGCACAAAATCCTTTTCCTCCAGAACAAAATCCTGCTGTTAAAAAAATACTGCCTCAAATTCACAGAACAGATAAACAGGGTCATGTAAACCATATTGGGGAAAAAATCCTTATTGGATTAGTTGTACTATCCAACGAGTAGTCATAGAGTCCAACCTGCCAAGATCTTAAAAACTCATGATGGTAAAATAAACACATAAAAAGTGAAGAAAAAAATGTAGCTCAGATCATAAATGACAATCTTGATGTAATATGGCAGTAGGTTGTGCAATTTTGGTTTAATGTAGTTAACCACATTGAGACTTGAATAGGGAGCACATTGTTTTTAAAGTAAACAAGCGTTGTATAAAAGTTTGCATTGAATGACAAGTAAGAGTGGTCTACTCTGGTCCTGTGATCATATAAACCAGGGATGTCCAACCTTGGGAAATTTAAGACTTGTGGACTTCCATCTCTCAGAATTCCACAGCCAGCATCCTGTGTTGCTTGAGGAAGTTTCATAGCCTTCCAGAAGGGTGCTTGAGGGAAAAAGATGATAGAAAAGCCTTCTGCAGTTTCTTCCGTTCAGATATTCAGCATCCATGTTAATAATAATGATGATGACAATCATAACATCAACAATGAATGTACAGCAACAATATCAATAGTGCAGTTGCTTTATACTTAACTCTGTTTGGGGGAGGGGGGTGTATGTGATTGAAAAAAACCCTCAGTGACTTAAAAATTTGTTTCTCTTTACCTGGCTTTCTTTATTGGGATAGGTAGTAAAATTACTAACATTGTGTTAATTGTGTATGCTAATTTAAAACAAAAGCAGAATTTCTGCAAAGATGAAGCTTTATTTTATGGTTTTGTTTAGGAATCAGTGATACATAATATGTTTCTGGATGCACTGTCTGAAAACTTTAATATTCAAGAGAGAACTAACACAACAGAGAGAGAGAGAGAAAGAGAGAGAGAGAAAGAAATTGCTTCACAGAATAGCACTGTAGTGCAATAGTATTTTACTGCATAGCTGCACAGATGCTCACCTGTTCTGTTCTCCATTATCTCTTTCTTCTCATAAGTATCTCATTATGAAATTCAACACCAGTGTAACAATTCTTGGGAATTATTTTTTTTTCTCTTTCCAGCCTGTAATAATAGAGTTAAGGAGAACACTGCAAGGTTGTTTTATTGCCTGGACATCTGGAAATTCAAAATTCATTCACCAAGTAATGTTAGAATTCACGGTTCATTTAGACCATGACTTTTTTTTTTGCTAAGTAAGGTTGCTAAAAGTAATAGTGATTTTTTTGGAAAATAGAAAGGATTCCTATAGGAACTAGAACAGAGACCAGTAGTTAGTTTTATAGCAATCATGAAACAGCCTACCACATATTTATCAGTTTGTAACTACAATTAATAGTAATTGCAATTGAATCAGGTTTTGAAGTGAACAATTAATTCTTTTTAAAATTACTTTACCTGTTGCTGAAATTTTATAATGACATTTTATATAGAAACATATGAATTACTGTATGTACATCTTTGAAGTAGTGTGTGTACGTGTAATCCTGAATAACACATGAATTAGCGTATGTACATGTAATCCCACTTTTTTATAATCTGCTATTTTTGTTGCTTTTCTAAAATTACCATATGTAATTAATACTAGATTGAGCACCAAACCTACTAATAGTGGATTGATTGATTTATAAAATGTATATACTGCAATATTTGACATGATAACATTTTACAGCATACATTAAAAAGTATACAATTAAGCTCACCATCAAGACATAGCACAAAGTATGACTAAAGAACCAAGGCTCAGTTATAGTCAGTAAAATAATATCAAACTTTAACTGTCCTGCATAACAGCTCCATCTTGAAAGTCTTATGGAAGGACATCAGATTTGGTGCCAGCCAGATCTCCAGATGAAAGCTGGTTTCCTAAAATTATTAAACTTTTTCACATATTGTCCTGTTTAGTAGCACATTTCTGTTAAAAGGACTCTTCAAAGATGCATTGTTAATGAATTTCTAAGCATCCAAGCACTGTGGTTTCTTTCAGTTGCTAGCTAAATCCAGTTTCCTTCATTTAGGAAATCTTACTTTGGTGATAAGGTTGAATATACTCAATATTAAGCCTCACAGCTCCCAATGAGATTGTGAGAGATGGACAATAAACAACAATGGAGCCCCTTACCATAATAATATAATAATTTATTAAACATCCATGCTTCCTCTTTAATAGCGCAGCTCTTACTCTGGGCAGCTCACAATGATCAAAGAAATTGGAATAAAATGAATAAAAGATAAAGATAAAAGATGATCTAAACTCTCCTATGCCAAAGAGACTCAACTGCCCAAATACTATATGATGCATGGATAGATAAAATCTCAGTGGCATGATTCAATTAATTAATACTGCATTCATTTTTATTATTATTTCCTCTCTCTTGTTCATTTTAGACAATCTCTGTATTTGAGGAGCGGGCACATATTCTTTACATGTCTTTGGAAAAACTGAAGTACATTGATGACCCTGAAGTCTACCTAAGGAGATCTGTTCTCATAAATAATTTAATGAAAAGAATTCATGGAGAGATTATCATGCAAAACAACTGGTGCTTTCCTACTTGCTCTTTTGGAGGTACTTCAAGTCAAGAGTGGTTCATGTCTCATGACTGTCCCTATAGGAAGCGTCTTCGGATGGCACGGGAGGACTGTGAAAAGATCCACACATGCTGTTTTTATCAAGAATGTGGCAGCCATTATTTAAGTTTACCATTACCTACTAATTCCGCAGTGGGGAATTCTGCCCCGTCAGTATCTTTACCAAGTTGTTCCCAACAAGTGGAATATGGTAGCAACAGTTCCTCTGTTTACAGGAGTGATGAACATATACATGCCAATGAAATTTTCATTACAAATGCTGGGCCACATGGTAATCAGGACAAGTCAATATTTAGTAATGACAAAGGAGGCCATGATATAGATCGAGAACATGCTTCAGACTGGGAATCTATGAAAAGTGATCATGTCATAGAATGTAAAAACAAATATTACAATTATTTTGAGATGGGTCACGATGACAAGAGCAACATGAATGAATCTTGGAAGAAGTGTTTACGAAAAAGGGAGTGTTTACCAGGTAGCAAAATTTGTTGCAGTAAAGGAAATAAAATATGAGCCATCTTCTGAATAATTTCAGTTTAGAAGCAAGCACAGTGTTGACATTATCAGAAAAAAATCAGTTTGGATCAATTTTCTTATGCTTTTATAGAACTGGTACAATTGTGTCATAAGCTTCATGGATACTTTCAGTGACTGTGGAGCAGATTCCATCAAAGCGTATGTATGGTCTGCATCATGAGCTATTTATAAATACATGGGATCCTTACAAAGAGCACAGTTGCATTGTATACCATTGCTAGAACAACCAATAAACCAGATGGAGAAAATACAATTCCTTTCATGTATCCCTTTGGGAACCTAGCATGAATTAAGAGGAATCTTCTTTATGCTTATCAGTTAATTATACGTTTGATAAACAAATTGTTACCAGCGAAAGGAAGAATACATTTTACCCATCAAAATGGCTGTGAGAAAGACTGCATAGAAATGAAATAGAATAGGCCCACTTTATGGTCCAGAAGTGACATTATTCTAATGTATTTAAGTCTGGTTTTATTGATAGGGAACAATAACATCTTTTTATGGAGACTCGATTTGAAATGCTATTCACAGTTCCAGCACATGCACAGTTTTCAGCTAAGCTGCAAGAATGAACAAGCCTTATAGTGGTTTATTGCTATAATGGCAGAGATTTTTTGGTGCCTTACTTTTAATCTTAATTTTTCCAGGGTGAAAATTAAGTTTAAGAAAATAGCTACAGCAGGGATGTAACCTAAACAGGAAAAAATAATAACAGGGTGGATTAAATATTATTAGAATTCTGTCTCCTTTGAAATACAAAGCTTGATTTCCTATTCAACTGCCGCTATTCATTCTTTTTGCTCAGTCGCTTTTTGATTTGCCATTTTAAGGAAAGGATTGAAGGAAAAAAAACAATAGAGATGTGTCTCTTGTAAACAAGCATTAGCTCTTTGAATATTTCTATGGCAACTGTCTGTTGCTTTGATATTTTTTTCCTTTTTCTTTCTAGTATAATGAAGTTCATGAACCAGTGGCATGCTTTCTATTTTACTCTGTTTCATGTCATTTTCTCTTTTCAGAAAAATGTAAAGAGCATGTACTGGGTTTTCATATAATTGTAGGGTTTTTTATTTTGGAAAAAAGCACAATGTTAATAAATGATGTGGTGATATAAGATTTTTATCCGAAATGAATGTAAGAGTTTCAATCTTTTTTTAAAGATTATCTTGGAGAAACAGGGGGATAATTTTCAATTATTAGGATTATATTTGGATTTTTTCTGGAATTTTTCATTTTAAAATATTCTGTCTAAAATTTAAGATCTTTAATTCCAGGTAAAGCACACAATGTATTTTATTCTATTTAAATATAATTTTTATAGCTGAAGGAATCAGTAAATGGGAATAATCATTATTACATCACACCTTATAAAGGTCTGTCTTAATTAGGAGCAATTATAATTTCAGCATAGTTCATTATTGCTGCATCATGCCCTTACTTTTTTTTTACAGAAATGAATGAAAAAAAATCATTTGGATCCAACTTATGCTTTAATAGAATTAATTTAACAACATTTAACCCTCTTAAAACTATTTACATTTTTTTCTACAGCTACATGAATTATTCAAACAATTATAAAACAATTTTCAGTTCCTAGGCCTACCCTATAACCAATAATTCCTATTATTCTGTATGAACATCTTTGATGCAATTAATTATGAAAAACATGAATTCTTGAATGGATTGCTGCTTCCTTTGCATAAAATATGCATTGCATACAAATATCCTAGATTCATTCCTTACATTTTCTTTAAGATATGAGGTGATAAATTAAGAAAAAGTCTGCCAGAAAATTACTGCTAGTCAGGGTAGACAATACAGGGTTAAAATACAGTTTTCTTCACTTTATTCGGCATCTGATATGGAAGCAATTTAAATTGCAAATACTGGGAACTGAAATATGTACTTTTTAACAGTAGAAATTAGCTAAATTACCTATTAACTGATGCTAAGTGTATGGCTTCTTTTTAATCACTTCACCAACATGATATGCAGAATGTGGGTTCAAAACTACAGTAAACCATAATATAATTCATTTTGGACTTAGAATGCGTTAGACCAACAAGACTTAGTATTGTATAAACCCAGTCAATTTGGACAATAAGCTGTGCATTAGTGCAACATACAAAAAAAACCTGAAGCAACTACATAGTTGATTGGATAAGAAGTAGCATTTTCTAGTAGGGTATATTTTTTTTCCTTAAGACACACTATCTGTCTTAAAAACGTGCTTAACTTTTTTACTACTATAGAAAGAACATTCCTAATATCCAAAGAAAAACCATGAGAAACAGTGAATTTTTACTAGAAAAACAGATTTAAGTTCACTGCATCCATGCCAGATAATTAGCACAGTTTTATAATCTGAGAAATCTAATTTATAATTATTAGTATATCCCTATATCAGGAACCAAGCGTTTCCTATAAGAATCTGGCAAGCAAGGAAGCTACAGATTGGATTAAGGGGGCAGGAGTGACTGTGTCAGAAAAGTCATGATGGTGTTTTTAATTGCACAGCCAAGGCTGCCATCTTGACATTTTTCCCCCTTCCTGAAGACATCCCTAATTAAAGATTAGGATATCTCAAAGCACTATTCTGCGGAATATAGAGCAGGGGTGTCAAACTTGCGTTGTCACGGTGGCGTGATGTGACATATTGCAACTTTTTCCCCCTTCGCTAAACCGGGAGTGGCCGTGGCCAGCACGTGACGCATCCCGCCCGCGGGCTGCAAGTTTAACAGCCCTGATATAGAGGGAGGCTGCTGAAGTAGAGTTCAGTTGCTCAAGACTCAACAGGAAGAGCTTAATTTCCTTGGCTCTACATCTGAGGACCAGGAACCAGTCAAATGAACTAGTTGGGAAACATTTCAGCTCCAATAACCAGGAAAGGGCCCTGCAATGCATTGCATGGTCACCTTTTCTCAGTGTTACTTACATAACATGAGGTTGTCTTCAACTTTTTTCTGTACTGAGGCAATGCAAAGATTTCTAGGCCTGGGGTACTCAGTGTGGTATTGGAGTGCAGAATAGTAATGATCGGATCATATTGTGATATCTATTGGCTTCTCTCTTCCCTAGGCAAACAAATGAAGCCATATCATTTACTTGAACTGGGAAGGTAAAATTTGCCACCCTATTAAAAAATGGGAGCCATTAGGGATATGTACAGAAAAGAGTTTTGTCGCCATGTGGACTTTCCTCTTTATTTCCAACTAATTTTAAGTGGAGGAGGAATCAATGGACCATTCTATTTTCTTTTTCTTCCTTATTTTTCTATCTTCCTTCCCTCTGTCTTTGTTTTGTTTAGGAGAAAGGAAAACGGAGATAAAGTAAATGGGAGCATTTCCATATTTTGCAGGGGTGTCAAACTTGTGTCGTCACGGCATCAGGTGATGTGTCGTGACTTTTTTCCCCTTTGCTAAACTGGGCATAGGTGTGGCTGGCACGTGACGATCCAGCCTGTAGACTGCGAATTTGAGAGCCCTGATCTTTTGTGACTGACTATTTTGACCAAGAGTCTGCGGTGTGTTTTCATGACATAAACCCCATTTCCCCAATAACAGACCTATACTATGATGCGTCAGCAGCAGCTGAATGAGATTAAATGAATCTGTGCAATGTGGACAGTTTTAGAATCCTTCTAGCTGCTGCAAAAGGAGTCAGGGAAGTTCTCAGCCCCTGCTTTACTTCCCCTTCCAGTTTCTCAAATACTGAGTGAAAAAAATAAGAAACCCACACAGGCTTCAAATCATTACGATTCAGGGTGAGGGAGTTCCTTACCCAGATCCCAACCATTTCTGCTAATTCTTCATTACACATGTGGCAACAAGGCGGTTGATAAAAAGCCAAAATAACTACAGAAATGGAATGCATTGAGAACCTCCTGCCCCCCCCTTTTTTTACAGGACTTCTCTAGGACTTTGCCATTATCTTAGGAGAGACAGGAATTAGCTAACCATCTGGCTAGCAGTCTTGAATGGTTTTAATTTAACTTTAGGCAAGACTCTGTCTCCTTATATCTAAACCCATTCCCCAGGGATTAGCTGATTGAGTCAACTCACACATTTTTAATGGTTCTATGACACATAAAATGTCTCATGTATGAATATTCAAGATTATCTCCCCCATGGTAGCCATTGTATTGCAATGTCACAGGTATATGTCATGTGCTCATAGGTCCTGCTTATAGAGAATTAAATATAAAATTGGTATATGCCAAAATGGGAAATTTTACAAGGCTGACATTTACGTTTTAAAAGGTTGCCCCACCTTTTTTTTCTCCAAGACAAAAGCATTTTATTATTGCTATCAATATTAAATATAGGTCTCATTCATACAGTGTATGAGTAGGATCATTTAGTCATTTGTCCACATGGACCAATTTTGTTTTTTGTTTTTAAAGTTGAGTTTTCTTGTGTTAGATTCAGTTGAGAACAGAAAGATTTGTTCTTTTTCCAACCTATGTCAAACATTGAATGTTTTAAGCTTAGATATTTAGTTATTTGTATACTAAGGTGATGTTGTAGTAAAGTGTGTTTTTTTCTTGATATATATTTATTAAAATTATAAAACCTTTTCATTTAAAAACTTTAACTCTCTTTTTTCCTTTTTTGCCATCAAGAAAACATTTACACAAATATTTGAGTAAGCGACTGATATAGTTTTAATTGGTTAGATCAGCTAAATGTCAGCCCTGGACCACCAGACTGGCCAGGGCTGCCATTCGGGCAGGGTAGGAGAGCCCAGCTGGACTGCGCGTGCATGCACAACCATGGCCAAGCTGGACCACCTTCCGGGTGTGGAAGAACCACCCTTGACCATCCGCACTCTTGCTTGCTTACCAGGGACGATACAGCACCACAGAGGCTCAGCCTTTTTCAAGCTGAGAGTCACACAGGCTACTGAAGGCCAGCCAGGAGTTGCAGAGGTTCAGCTGAGCATCGGCCATGGAAACAGCTGATCCTCGGAGCAGAGCAGAGCGCTGGGCGTGCCGGATGGGGTTGGGCGGGGCCCTGGCTATGCTGCAGCAGCCGGATTGGAAGTGAGTGGCCAGAGGGAGGAGATGGGGTGGAACACTGAGGGGCGGGTAGAGCACAATATAAGGAGGTTATGAAGTAACCACCATAGTGTGAACTTTAAATCCTTTTGGTTAGTCGTTTAGTGCTGGGTCCGTGTTGTACCAGTAAACCTTATCTCATCAAACTGTGTTACTGGATTTCACTCACATGCGATGCCGGAACATGACACTAAATATATCAAAGCCCATTTTTATCTTAGAACATTTTATAATACTGTTTTGCTTTGTACATATTCTGAAAGCATTGCTACATTCATAAATATAAGTTGAACTTAGTTTTGCTTTCCTAATTTGAACATTGTTTGTAAGCATATTGTATGTTGTCAATTTGCCCATTTTAGATTTACCAGCCAGGTTGTTCCAGTAAACCCTCCCTCCTGAACTGAAATTGGCTTGGAATCCCCAGGCTACTGTGAAGCTGAATTCTTATTTTCAGTTTTAAGGAAAATATTCTTCATTTTTATAATCTGTTATAGTGAGGAGATACAACTATATTGAATTAAATTAAGAGATTTCCTAGGAGACAATCTGTTCATTGAAACTTTCTAATAATGGAAAATGGGAAAGCATTTTTCTGTAGTCTTTGAAAAATCTGGAAAATCTTTAAAAGTTTGAAGGATCCACTGAAATGGCTTAGAACCAAAGGTAGGCTGCTGCATGGACGCAGAGGTTCGGGAGAACCTCTTGCTCCGAGGTCACCCACCCTCACCCTAAACTATCACTAAATAACTCACCTTTTCACTGCCCACGCTGCCCAGGTGAGCTCTGTGCCACCCCTGTTGTGCTCACCGGAGCTGCTTTAACCTTCAGCTGCCTCCCTGCAGCTTTGCATGAGCCCAAAAGTGGCGCATGTGAGCAAAGCTAACACACGCGCGAATGAGCATGCGCAACTAGCGAACCTCTTGCCAAAGTAAGAGCAGCCCACCTCTGCTTAGAACAATGTATCTCAACTTTGGAGACTTGCAGATGTGAGGACTCCTACTTGTAGAATTGCCAGCAAATGTGCCAGTTGAGTAATTCTGATAGTTGAAGTCCACACATCTTCAAGTCGCCAAGGTTGAGAAACACTTGCCTAGAACAGTTAAACCATAGAATACCAGGGGACTTGGTTTTTAAAAGCAATAGCCTTTGTTAGGTTAACAACTCCAGAGAATTTGTTACTAATTGAAACAAAATAGTGTTTTCAACTAAAGAGCTGCTAGTACTTAGCAATTTTGTCCTTGCTTGCTTAATGGAGTTTCCCTAGGGGAAAAATGAGAGGTGATGGAAGGCGGTTTTCTTTGAAATCTCTTAATACTCAGTGGATTGGTCAATGTGATTAAATAACAATTACCGTTCCAACTACATCCTTTGCGGTAAATGACAATGTGGTTTGTTTGGTTAAATTGTAACCAAACAACCTTCCCTAAACTCTCTTAGGTTGCTTTTCTTAGTTTTAGATCCCCAGATGATTTTGAGCAAGATAGCTCCAAGTCAGCATTAACCAGGATCAAACTTGGTAGGAGTTATAATAAAACATCTGCTTACTCATAGTTGAAGAAGAGAATTTTTAAAAAATCCAAACATTTCAGCAATGAAGCAGATGAAAAAAGTTACGCTTTTAAATATCACTAGAGGAGTTTTTATTTTTATTTTTTTTAAAGAGTACAGGCACTCAATCAAGTTGTGAAAACTATTGTGATACATGATAATAGATCCCAGTATGCATCTTTTAGTTTTTTCATATTTTTAAACTGATAACAAATTAAAAACTACTTTATACTGTTTGATTAAATAATATGCCTGAAGCAGGGGTGGTCTTCAAAATTTTAGCAACCGGTTCTCTGTCCGGTTGGTGGGTTCGCATGGCCATGGTGGGAGTGGCCTAGTTGGCCTCCTGCACCACGGCAGGGAGGGGCGTTTTTGCCCTTCCCAGGCTACGGAGGCTTTCCTTGAGCTTCCGGGAAGGCAAAAACGGCCTCCCCAGGTTCTGGAGGCCCTCTGGAGACCAGAAATGGGCCTGAACTTCTGGGAGGCCTGTTTTTCACCTTCCCCGGGCTCCGGAGGCTTTCCACGAGCCTCTGGGAGGGCGAAAATGGCCTCCCTGGGCTCCAGAAGCCCCCTGGAGGCCCATTTTTGCCCTCCCTGACCCTCCACATGGGCCCTGTACTTACCTGGGATCCAAAATGGGCCATGTGGGGACTCCTGGGAGGGGTGGGGAGGAGAGGG
>JANHFL010002746.1:67788-84705 GCA_032468155.1 Oxyrhabdium leporinum | reverse complement strand
ATCATCATCATCATCATCATCATCATCATCATCATCATCATCATCATCATCATCAACATCATCATCATCATCATCATCATCACCAATTTAAGATAGATCTTAATGAAAGAATCACAAACATTGAACCAGAAGATAAAAGAGGCACAATTCAATTATTGACATATGTTCTGGCAAACATTTATGCAAGAAAGAATATTTCAGTCATTCCATATTCTTATTGAACATTAATTCTGATCTCTGGGGGCCTCATCTTCCTTTGTAACAAACAGATTGTGAATGGACAATTTGGGGCCCCTAAATGTTTTGAATTATAAATCTCCACAATCACTTGAATTGCCTTTCTGGAAAACAATCAGCTCTTGAAAAACAGAATACTGATATAAAGAGTTCTCTGCAGGGTCAATCAGTAACAGGCACCCCTCTGCTTCGCAATCCATTGAGTCCTTGGAGAAGAATGAAGAAGTTGTGGCCCTCCAGATTTTGCTGCATTACTACTTCAAGCCTCTTTGAACTGATTATCATGCAGGCCAGCAACTTCATAGGACCATAGATTCCCAATTTTGCCTTAAGTATGTCTGCAAATTGATTGCCACCAAATTGGTATTAATTCTTAGTGCCACATGGATAGGTTCCCCCCCCCCGCCCAGTTTGTTGTAATTTGACTGCAAATTGCAACTTTAAAAAGTTTTGACTCATATCCCAAAGTAAGGAACATGTCTTAAGCTCATTACTATTCTTACAGGAAGTGAGAAACAAATCACTACTACATTTTTTTAAAGTACAGATATCACCCTTGTCTTGTATATTCTTTTTGACACCATTTTGATCCTTCCATCTAAGATAAAGATTATTGGTGGCTTTTTGGCATATAAATACATTTCTACTCTGCTGGACATGCTGATCATCTTCAATGAGATCAACCTGTTTGAAAGCAATCATGTATGATTATGATGTAAAATAAATTATGCATTCCAAATAATATTTGGATATTTTACGTATGTTTATTTCTTTCTTAGAAAATACATGCATATTGTTATATTAATTTTAACAGTGTCTTCATCACAAATGGGAAACATTCTTGAGAAAATTGGAATGCACTCAGATATTTCATTGTAAGCAGGAACAGTAAAATTTGGTATTTTGCAAATTGCATTTTTGTAATTGTTCCCAACAGAGCCCCACCTGTCACTGCCAGTTAAGCAAGTAGTAGACACAACAAAACCTTCAGAAATGCCTGCTGGGATGGTTCTCCTCTGTAATGCAGTGTAAAAATGGAGGGGATTTGGGGATTTTGAATCAATTTATCTTACAGCAAACATGTTGAAATTACATATCCTTTTACAAAGAGAAATCTCCCAAGTGGAAGATTTGGAAAAAATCTGGTAAACTAAAATAAGTTTCTAAATGACAAGAAAATTTGGTATAGCCAAAGCTATTATAATATTAACATTGAATATAGTATGGTGAGTGTAACAGCATGCCCTTATTAACATATTAGTGTTTTACTGATTACAAAATGACTTTGAATAGTCAGGATTAGGAATTTGGCCAACTGAAGTTACAGCCTGGGCAAAAACGAATGAGCAGGAATGGTTATTTTTATCCAGATTGCCAAGAAATCAATCTATATAGATAATGCATACAACACTGGATTTATGTATTAGGCTATGACGTTGGTCCTGCCTTAGGCACCAGCCAGATGGGTGACTTCAGGTCAGTTACACTATCTCAGCCCTAAGAAAAAGGCAATGGCAAGCCGCTTCTGATAAAACACATTATCAGGAAATCTGCAGCAACTTTTCTAGGCAGTGACAAGACTCAAGACTGATTCAAAGGTATGCTGTGTGTATCATGTGGGTGCATCCGCGTATGCACACACACACACACACACACAGACACAAAATACATAAACTGAAAGAGTTCATGAGATTTTTCATCAACATATTTAGGCTATAGCAGCACTTCAAAATCTGCATTTTTCAATTTTGACAATTAAATATTTTTTTTTAATTGTTACATTTTTTTAACTACATTTATCTGTAGTTACTGCCCCTTCTCTTTTCTGTGCTCATGATTTGGAACAAATTCCAAGAAGGAGTAGTGGGAATTTAAGCAACCTGTGCCGTGATCAGAAGTGCCCTCCTTAGATGGCCTACTTACTACAGAGTGTGTTTACAGGGTGAGGGTTTATATCCAGTCAGAAACAAAGGAGGAGCAAATGATTTTTTTCCTCTTTTGTTCAATCATGTCCAATTTTTGGAGTTTGCCTGGACAAATCCCTGCAGTTTTCTTGGCAAGGTTTTTCAGAAGTGCTTTGCTATTGCCTCCTTCCCAGGACCGAGGGAAAATGCCTGACCCAGGTTCACCCAGTTAGCTTTGTGCCTAAGGTGGGAGTAGAACTCACTCTCCCAGTTTCTAGCCTGATGGCTGAAACATTACTGGTTCTACATGATGGTATCCTCATTACTTATGTTTAAAACACACAGCAATGGGCCTTGCTAAACAAAATAGAAGCTTGTGACATTAACAATCAATGGTTCAAAAAACCCATCCACCTGACAACTTACTGTTCCTGACCTTGCCAGAACACGGTAAGCTACACAGCACCATGTTATGCATGAAGAGGCAAAGCAAGCTACAGATGCAAGTGGCAATGTAACATTGAAGAACAGAAGCAACAACACCAGCACTAAGAAGTCAGAGCATAACATACCTGTCTACCATGGGGAATATTTGTACTTGAGAGTCATGGAAGCAAACATGAATGTCCACCTTTCAGTTTCCTAGAAATAAGGAGTCAGTATCACTTTCTCAAACCAGCTTTATTGACACAACACAACTGAGCCAAAATATGACCACTGAGAAACAAGAGGGAAATCATCAGCATGTTTAATAAATTCTGTGGTTTGCAACAGTATGCAAAATCTGGTTAAAAACCACTGAAGGAGAGAACATCTTTGAAAAAAAAAGTTGACATGGATGAAGTACGCCCAGTAGCCGTAAACTATTAAGAATGAGCAGGACAAGAAACAGGAAAAACCGACTGATGATGTGGAATTTTCTGGTTGGAGAGAATGTCTAGCAGACATCCGGAATAGCACCACCATGCAATCTTTGGCTACCTACTAAGAAGCCAACCTTGTCCTACTGTTCTAAGTAATGACGGAAAAAGATAGGTAATAAGCGCTCTTTAGAAGTTATGACAGCAGTCAGATGCAGTCAGTTAGAACAAGAGATTCGCATCTTAATTTGTAAGGTATATTCCTGACATTCACCAGCTAAAAATATTGATAGTATGTATAACCTGCTTCAGAGTATTATGTGCAAGAAAAACTGCTACAATTTGTCTTTAACAACAGTGCTTTTATTTCAACATTCACAACCTCTTTTTCCAATGGTCACTGCCTTACTTGTGGCTGTCCATCGGGCTATTACAGAACACAGATCAGATCATCCTCCAGCTTCAGTGTGTGCCTCTTCTCATATCTGAAGTTTCTCAGCTGGGTTGTTTTTAGATTTGGCTTTAATATTTGTTGAAAAAGTGTCAGACATTTGTTCAGAAATAGCCTGTTGTGAAAGATGGTGTTTACCCAGGAGGAGCTGGTGAGATGGACTACTGTGAAGTGGTAGTTTCCCAGGAAAGAGGGACCACACTACAGAAAGGAGGGGCAGACAAGAGGAAGCACAGTCCGGAGCTGGATAGGAAATAGGGTATATCCATTGAGTTGAGAGTAGCAAGGGCTTTGTTTGGCAAGATTATGTCTATTTTGTGTAAGCAATAAGGAAGTGAACTCTGGTTGAATTCCTTTGTTGACCTTGGGTTTAGTCTGACACCACCAACCATGGATGAGAGAATGATAATAGGCAATATTTCTATCTAGCAGATGACACTTAGTGGAAGAAGAACTGAAGAAGGTAAATCCCTCAATTATTTTCCTTTATTGTCCCAAATTAAAACAACAAGAACAGAAACCACTAGACTCACTGCTGAAGCAAATTGGAGTAAAGCACTTTTCTCTTGACTCAGAGAATGTGCTCATCATTGTAGAAGAACCCTAATACTCTTTCAATTTTGAAATACTTTCTTTTCATATAAAAGATAAATATTTGAAAGAATGACATCAACATGATCATCAACCACCCCAATTGCTTTTGAACTCAGTGTTTATTTATCTGTTTAAAATAAAATCAGACAGAACTGAACTGAACAGAACAGAACAGAACAGAATAGAGAATTTATATTGTAAATGAATTGGCCTAACTGAAAAACTATCTGAATAAATAAACAATGCACACAATATTAAAATAGGTATATTATTGTTTGTATTATATTGATAATTTCTTCTACTTTTGTTTAAGATAGTGGCAATATTATCACAAATATTATCTCACATATAGATGGTAGTAAACTTTTCAGTTTACTGATACCTGACTGATTACATTCATAAAACATACCTAATGAATTAATAGATTTCTGGGTTTCAACAATGCAATGAAGAATGAATTAACCAAATAAACTGAGTGTACACAATATGATAACTTGCCCCCAATAACCAAGATTAACACAAAGTAAAATTTTGTTAGCCCTCCCAAGTAAACCAGACAGGAAACAAGATCAGATGACTAATTTTTCTTTATTATAAAACTGCATTAACAGAATCTTGCAAGTCTGAAAGTACAACTCTCTTGCCATACCTTTTTACTGCTTGCTAAATTAGGACACATATTTTCTAAGTTACTTCTCTGCTTGTTATTCAGTTATAAGCTCCTCCCTCTTTTATCTGGTTGTTTCCTAGGCAACATTTCTTCCCTCTGTCTTCCAAGGCCATTTTCAGATTCTATTAGAGATTCAAATGTTAGACAAATGCATTTTTGGTCACTGTGAATTATGAGACTATGAGAACAAACGGCATTACTCTTAAACCTTCTCCAAAAAGAGAAATGGAACAATATAAAGTGCAATACCTAAACATATGCTGCTATGATGTGGTTTTTGCAAGACTCATGGAAATATTTTGAAAGCTATTCTGCGCTTCTTGCCCTGTATGTGCATGTACTGCCATTTTGCTTTGCTGTGAGGAAACCATGCTAACAAAAAATTTTGCAAACTGCAACAGTTTGAAAAGAGGGTTTCATGCACATGCATGTGCACATGACCACTTCTACTCTGGAAGTTTGCATAGCCCTATTAGTTAGTTACCAATCAACCTGCCACATTAGATTATATTTTATATAAAATCTGCATACATCCAAGGATTGGACTGTGAATGAAATGACATATTAATAACAAGCAGTTGAATTCAGATATAATTATTAGTGTAATCTCTTTGTGGACAAGAACATAGCCATAAATCACCTTTAAAATCGTCTGAGAAACGTTGTTTAGCAGTCAAATAACTTCAGTTCTTTGCTTACTGCTGACAGACAGATAAAATATTATCGTAGTCTGACAAAGTGGCATAAATGTGTAAAACACTGCTATGAATTCTTTATGGGTATTTTAGTAATGCATCAGGATTCTTTTCTCCTGGATTAAAGACATTATCAAGTCAGTTGTCAGAAAGCATCAAGTGATGAAACATAGGTAGCATATTGTACATTTGTTTACCTTCATGCTTATTACAATCATGTTCTAAAAATCACTCTGTTTAGGCTTAAAGCTCTTAATAAGCTCTCTCAATTATTCAGTTTTGTGTAGTCATAATACTGAAATACACAATAATATATAAATTATATAATTCTTTTTAAAAAGTGCAAGCTCATATTTTAAAGCTAAACATTTCATTCTGAATTATTAGATCAGAGATATATTCTGACTATAAATTAAAACTTCCTGTTGGACCTTTCCAATTAAATATTAATTAAATACTAAAACTATCTCCTGAAATATTTTTGTTGAATAATAAAAAAATGAAGTCATTACATAATTTGTAATGGTATGTGGAAATGACTTTGGGAGACTGGGTGAAGAGATGCTGTCTAGGAAACAATCAGATAAGAAGAAACATAGCCTACAGATGCACTTTGGATAGAGCAAAATGTTCAGGACAAACCTTCCCTAAGTTTCCCCCCCCCCAAGTTATCACCTGTAAAAGGGATGGTGAGAGAATGGCACTTTCAGACAGGCAAGATTCTGTTAATATAGCTTTACAATAAAGTAGAATTAGCTTATCGGATTGTGTTTCCCATCTAACCTACTTGGTAAGGCTGACATAATTTTATGTACCATATTTTTGTTGAAAATCTGCTTAATGTATTCATTAGGGTTTTTTTCCTGATATGTCTAAGTGGTTGTTCTTGTGTTAAGTAAGCTAAGTGTGTCAGCGTTCTGAGTAACGCCAGAGTAACTGTCAACTGTCAAATGTGGTTGAAGCCATCTTGTGCTGCCTCATAGTTACCAAAGTGGTTTTAGCACTGCTTCAATACGCCAATAATCAGATGATGTTTTTGGATAGCTTGCTGAATATAATAATAATATTGAGAATTTGGGAAATAATATAATAATAACATTGGGAAAATGTTAATTATTACAGATACTAAACAATTATTACAATTAAATGTTTAGAAACTGGTGTATAGGTGAACATTTTTTAGGTATTATAAAAGCATTAAACATTTTTAAAGGGGGAGGGTTGATAAAAAAATATTAAGGCTATTTTTTGATTTTGGCTTAAATCTAGATGTACTGTTTCAGCTTAATAGAAATGTAATATAATGATCAAACTGAATGATAATGGTTTAATCATTATCTAATTTTGTTAAACTCTTCTTTCATTTGTAAAACAAAGAAAGAGTTTAAACTTGCTGCTATTTTAGTTGTACAAATTAACCTAAGCAATTTTTCTTCTAGCTATATTTTTTTTTCTAAGAGGCAATTTTTTTGTACCATAAAGTTTTCCTAAGCAGTCTTTCTAAGTAGCTTGCTACCCAATAAGGAAAATGTGACTCTGGCTAACAATATGTTAAAAAACAACTACAAATAATTAAAACAACACACGTGTTTAGAGTGACTCATAACAATACAATCCCTTCCCAGAAAACAGTCTCACAGCTTCCTGGTGGACTGCCCAAGGGCAGTACCAGATCTTTAACAACTTACAAAATGCCAGCAGCATTGAAAGCATTCAGATCTTGGGGTCGTTGAGAGTGGATGGGATTATTATATAAGTTTAATTTATATATGCACTGTTCTATTTCTTCTCCTATCTCCTTCCTTCTCTTTCTCATCCTAGAGTGAAGAAAAGCCTTACAGTATTAGTGGCCATTGTGGCACAGTGGTTAGAACGCAGTATTGCAGGCTAATTCTGCTGACTGCTAGCAATTCGGCACTTCGATCCTGACCAACTCAAGGTTGACTCAGCCTTCCATCCTTCCAAGGTTGGTAAAATGAGGGCCCAGATTGTTGGTGGGGAGCAATTTTCCGATTCTGTAAACCACTTAGAGAGGACTGTGAAGTGTTATTGCTACAGTATTGCTATTTTTCTTTTCTTTTTCCCAGTCAAATGAGAAGGCTGCTGGTCTTGATCTAGCTGGTGATCTTTTGAACTTTTTTTGGCTCTTGTGTCTTTGAATGTTTATAGACTTCAAAGCAATCACAAACTCCTGTAATACAAACTTAGCAGTACAAATAATCCATTTAGAATCAGAAGTCACCCCTTCTTTCTTCAACAACCACTAAAGTTACATAAGTCCTTGTTAGCTATTTGAGCTGCTAGACATCATCTCTTTTCCTAGCTGCTTTTTCCACACAGTCCTCCTGGGTAATTTTTTTTAAAAAAAGTTTTCCTCTTTGCCATCCATATCTGCCAACCTGATCTTATCTCTCTAAAGCAAAGCAAATACAAACTGTTTTGTTTGGGTATGTTCGTGAATCATGTTTAAGTTAAAGCTTTCTAAAAACAATGCAAAAAACAAGAGTATGGTCAAGTTAAAGAGCTAGATAGACAGCAGGCAGACACAGATGATAGGTGTTGACTTCTGGCAACTGCCTGCACCAGTCTCTGCAGTTTTCCTGGCAAGATTTCAAAAGTGCATTACTATTGCCTACTTTCTAAAGCTGAAAGAGAGTGACTGGCCTGAGGTCACCCAGTTGTCTTTGTGTCTAAGAACTCACAGTCTCCCAGTTTCTTGCCTGTTGCTTTAACCACTATACCAAACTAGCTCTAAAAAAATAAGCACACAAAAGAAGTATTGCCTGTATTATCACAAAGGCCACAACAGAGAGAAGAATAGCAGGTATTAGGTTGCACCTCTTTGATCTCCAATTATCTGAAACCTGAGAATTTTTCCAATCCGTGTGGACCAGTTTTCTCTAATCTAGATCTCTCTAGGTGTCTTGGATTTCAACTTCCATTGACCTGAGCTATACTGAACTAAATGAACTAGTGGTTAACATACTGGATTAGAAGCCAGGAGATTGTGAATTCTAGTCCTGCCTTATGCAGGAAGGCCAGCAGCTGGGTAACTTTAATCACTCTCTCTCAACCCAACTCATCTCACAGAGTTATGAGGAAAATAGAAGGAGGAAGGAGTATTAAGTGAGTTTACCTTTTTTTATAAAAGTAATAAAGGCGGCATAAAAATAAAATAAACTTTCTACCTTTATCCAATGTACGCAATGACTTATTAGTGTTTAATATTTGGTGAGAAAGAAGAATTATGAAACATAGTCACAGAAATAGTTCTTTTGTTTTTCCAGGAATTAAAACCATGTTTCCTGTCTCAACTGAACTTTCTTAATACAAGGAAGCTGTTCAAGTCAAGTCTAAAATGTGTACTAGTCCCAAACAGCTGTTTTAAATCTTCTTCATCCCTGTTTGTACAGCTGTAATGAAAAACTAAGGGAAGACATTATATTCTGTGTCTGCTTCTCCAGTGTTGTTCCCTTCAGAAGCCCTGGACTTCAAATCCACTGGCCCTCATTCCTAGAATAACAACTACGCAGCTGGGACTTCCAAGAAGAAAGCTTAAGACACACCTGCAGGGCATCAGGTTGGGAGGGGCTACAACACACAGGATATAACACACTTTCAAATTGTTAGGCACAAATGTTTTGCATAAATTATTAAAAAAACTAGGCATAAATTATACACATTTCAATAATAAATTATACATAATCTTAAATAATAAATTATACATGTTTATGTATACATTTTAGGCAGAAGATAATATGCTAATTTAGCAGCCTTCTCTTTTATTACCAAACAAGTGTACTATTTGTTCATCATATGGAGGATTCAGGCAGGATAGGAAACAACATTTTTATCTATGTCTGTCCAGTTGAGATGCCAGATAGAACATTGCCCTATCTTATCATCTTGGAAGACAAAAGCCATTATCTAGGTACTGAAAAAAAAAATATGTCTGCTATAAATAGCTTTTCCACAGCTCAGTTCAAAGAATAAAAAAGAAATCCTCTGTGGAATGAAATGTCATTTCACTCTCCAGTTCTCTGCAGCAATAATCGCATGCAAAGAAGAAAAAAAAGAACTATAATCACTTTAACAGAAAAAAGTTCATATCTCCATGGGGATACATTTCCCCAGACAGAACTTGATTGTACCTCAGTATGTCGGTATAACAGCTTTGTTTTGTGAGCTGCATTGGTTACAGGCACAATTCAGATGCTCATGCTCATCTTAAAGCCCTACGTATCACATGACCTAGATATTTGAGGGGTAATCTGTCTCCAATTATTTCTGCCCATCATACAAGATCTAACAGGATTGGAGTCACCTGATGAGACCCAGAAGTACTGTCTACTCTGTGGTCATATCTGCCCTATGGAACAGTATCCCTCCAAGATTTGACTGGCCCCGATCATGTCAGCGTCTAGAAGAGATCATGTCTTTCCCCCAGGGGCTTGGCCAAGGGAGATACATACATACATACATACATACATACATACATACATACATACATACATACATACATACATATATATCTCCCTCTTGGCCAAGCCCCTGGGGGAAAGACGTGATCTCTTCTAGAGGCTGACATGATCGGGGCCAGTCAAAATCTTGGAGGGAGATATATATATATATGCCCACTGTGAAATATATATATATTACTGTTGTGTTTAGGTCCCAAAGTAGTGTGCATTTTATTTCTTCATTGTTGTTTGTATATTGTGTGTGTGTGTGTGTGTGTGTGTGTGTGCGTCTTTAAAAAAAACTCTGTTACCCTCTGTTTCTCTGCTAGTAGGTAGCCATACAAATAAACAAACAAATCTAGAAGAAATAAAGCATGTTAGGTATGTGTGGGTAGAGGTTCTGAAATTCAGATTTGTGGTCTGGATTTGTCTGTAAGAAGACTATGCTCCCCACATCAATCTTTCTTTTATATCAATTATCTCTGTTAGCCATGCTAGCTGGTATTATTAGATTGACAATTATTATTAAATTGAGAATCTAGATAGCAAAGGATGGATACCGACCCAGAATTTTATACATCCTACATGACAATATGAATATATGTGTTGTACCACATTTTTATTACCATTTAATTCCTCTCAAATCTTTTCAGCAGTACAGCAGCTCCTCTTGATGCTTTCACATTTTGATGTATAATAGCCTTCATGATCAAGCCAAGCACTATTTAATCCAATATTCTATATTATTTCATTACCAGTCAATTATATTCAGAAATCACACAAACATGGTTCTCTTCTACAGTTTGTCTCTGCTGTTGGCATTTAAGCTATGCTGGCTGTAATTCCCGAGTTAGTGAACTATTGAGATTATACCATTGATACTCCCTTCTATCAATGAATTTGTGTAGTCTTTAAAAACCATTTCAACCATATGCTAAGTAATTGTGAGAAGGATTTTAGAGTCTTAGTGGACAAACAACTAAATATGAGCTAACAGTGTAGCAGCAGCTAAAAAGCTAATGCAATCCTAAATTGCATTAACAAAAGGATTCAGTCAAGATCAAGTGAGGTACTAATACCACTCTATAAAGCCTTAGTAAGACCACACCTAGAATACTGCATCCAGTTTTGGTCACCACACTATAAAAAAGATGTTGAGACTCTAGAATAAGTGCAGAGAAGAGCAACCCAGATGATTAGGGAACTGGAGGCTAAAACATATGATGAACAGTTGCACGTACTCAGCATGGCTAGTCTAGCGAAGAGAAGGACCAGGGGAGACATGATAGCAGTGTTCCAATATTTGAGGGGCTGCCACAGGGAAGAGGTCAAGCTATTTTCCAAGGCACCCGAAGGCCAGGCAAGGAATAATGGATGGAAACTGATCAAGGAGAGATTCAACCTAGAAATAAGGATAATTTTTTCTGACAGTGAGAACAATTATCCAATGGAACAGCTTGCCTTTGGAAGCTGTGGGAGCTTTATCACTGGAAGCTTTCAAGAAGAGTAATCATGTCTGTAACTCAGGAACAGAATTAACGTGAGAATCCACACGGACCAATATTTACAGCCAATGAATCAGCTGCCATCTCTGTTGGCTTTATTTTTTTTCAGCATTAGTGTGATAAATATTATATAGTGCACATGATTCACATTAACAGATACAGTGTAGGGTAGTGGTCGGAGCATTAGATTACAACAGAAGTAATTTGGGCTCCCATCTCTGCATGGTTTTGGTTGAAAACCAAATATTTATTGCATTGACTGTCAATTCTATTCCAGTCCAAACATCAATGCCACTCTGAATATTCATTCAGTGGCTGATTTATAATACAGAGACGTATAAAAGATGTAATGTATACCAATCATAATATTGTACTCTACACTGTAGAGGGAATTGTTTAACATAGTATGAAATAATTAATACTCAATGAATAAAAAGAAAATTGAACAATGCAGATAAAGGATCACATGTATTTATCTAAATATTGTTACTGTATATCAGAAGTGCATGGCTCTCAAAGCACTATCACATGTAAAAAGGGATAAAGAAATGTTATTTTTCTTCTTTTTATTGCTTTTTGCTAAGTTGTTCCCTCTTTTAAAATGATAAAGAAAAACCTATTAAAAAAGGATTTTTTGTTTAGCAACAAAGATAACCCAGGAAACAATAAAAAGTAATTACAGGTAGTCTTCAAATTATGACCACAATTGAGCCCAAAAATTCCACTGCAAACGACACAATTATTAAGTGAGTCACTCTCTCCCTTACCGACTTTGCCAGATAAAAATGCAATCAGGAAAATAAATTAGGCCTCAATTAAGCATCTCACCCATGCTATCCTACAATACCTTTCTCCACTTTCATTGGAAACAAGCACTACCATTGATACCTGAATCATTCATATTCATGGTGTCACTTAGAAAAAAAAAACTTTGATGACATCATTATGATGCATTATTGATGTGGCCCAAATTCAAAGCCACTCACAGAAAGTCTTGGATATTTGATTTTTTTTTCTTCTTCTTCTTCTTGACGTGAATGTCTTCCTGAAAGAAGCTGCTCCTAGACCTTCCAGAGCACATGTGAAATGAGCCCAGCTTTTCAAAGAGTAGTGGGAATGGACTGGAATAACATTTTCACTGTTCCGTCCCCATCTTGATACTCAGCAGCTCAAATGTAAAATCTGACATACTTTGCTACCCATATGGAGCCATCAAAGGAGAGACACATTAAAAGGCATCGTCTCTCTTGCGGCGAGGGTGAATCTGACATGCCAGATTTTTCAAAAGGCTTCCCTTAAGATTGCACTGTGATATGCAATATGTCAGTACACATGCTGCAGTCTTAAAAAAAAAACAACCCGCTACCTTCCAGTCTTCTAATGACTTCTTCATCCTGGGTTCCCCTCGGACTTCTCCAGCAGGCTTTGTGTCTGTGTTGTCCTTTTGAGCTTTCTTTTGTTTGTTAAACAGTGTGCCTTCCTGGAGACAGTTTTGTTTTTGACTGCCTTTCTGTAATATTATATTCCATATTCACAAACATTGCCTATTCCCCCTCTCCCCTTCTCCTGGTGTATATATAAAAAAGTAAGCTTGAGTTCTTGCTTCGTAACTTATTTGTCTTTCCATTTTCATCACTTATTCCTTTTTACTTGTCTTATTTCCATCTGGCTTTATTGCTTGTTTTGCAAAACTATTTTTTTGGGGCTGCTGAATAATAATGGGAAGCTAAAGCCAATGTGAAACAGTTAGAAGTTCTGGTAACTGAATTCTAAACTTTGTATAAAGTGGATCTGTAGGTTCATAGTAGGGAGTCACGAATGAAGGCAAATAAACATGTCCCAGGATAATGTTGCATGATCCAATCTGGGTCAGTCACTGAGACCAGAGGTTTAATCTTCTGAGTTTTTGGACTCGTGCTGGAACCCATCCTTAGGGAACTTCTCTCTAGCAGAATAATGACAAGTCTTCTAATGATTCAACTAGTGATTGAAAAGTATGTGCCATTAACTCAGAGCCAACATTTAGCAGCCACATACAGTAGATAGATTGGATCCATGACAATCTATCCCTATCTTCAGAACTTTCATCCCATCACCACTGTAACTGAGTCCATTCACCTTCCTCCTGGTGGTCCTCACCTCAGTAATATACCATTCAGTAATATGAATGAGCTAAACTGGACTTTCCACTGAGACAAAAACTGGACTTTAAGTTAAGATTTTCACAGTGGGCATGCACAACCTTGGGAAGTTCATTTCTGGCATATTGACAATAGTACAAGCATATATTGTAGCAATATTCAAGACGATTGTTTGTAGTGGCTTTTCCTAACTACAAGCAACAGTATTTGAGAATGACCTTGGGAGACAGAAGGAAAAGCCATAGACTAGACCGGGGTGTCAAACTCAAGGCTCGCAGGCCAGATCCGGCCCACAGGGTGCTTAGATCTGGCCTGTGGGGCCACCCTGGCAGCAGCGAAAGTCCGGCCCATGGTGCCTCTGCCAGTGAAAATGGAGCTTGGGAGCCTGTTTTCTCTGGCACAGCACTTGGGCCACCACAGGTGCTCCCGACATGAGTGACTTCAAGCCACCACCAGCCACTCCCCCGAAGTCAAACACAACCCTGATATGGCCCTCAGTGAAATCGAGTTTGACACCCTTGGAGTAGGCATTGGTCATGAAAGTGGGAGCAGAAGAAATGGCAGCAAACATCTTAGAAGGAACCCTTCCTAGTTTCTTGGATGGTAAAGGCAAGAGGGTGGATGTACTTTCAGATTTTCCAGAATCTGTTATTGTAAACGTATAGTAAAGTTAGACTTAGTACTTCAGAGTGTGCTTCTTGTCTGGATAGATAAAACTGAAGGCAATACCACTTTTTTCCCTTTCTGTGTGATACTGGGATAAGATTCTATTATAAAATGCTAGTGAACAAACGGTAAACCAGTTAAGTAAATCCCTGCTAGATTGTTATCTAATCCAGCCCAAATTCCCAGGCAGTGTGCTATTTTCCAGATGTGTTGGGACTGTAATTCTCAGAATTTCTATCCGGCATGTTCAATAGGCATGCTGGAAGAGATCACTGAGGACTCATTTTATTTATTTAATTTTATGTAAAATGGTTTTGCAGTCACCTATCTTAGATAGCATAAGCCTGAGTGGCTAAAAAAAACCCCAACAATAAAAGTATCAAAGCAATACAAATCAGAATAAAATTCCTGATGCTCCTAAGGCAATGTCCCTCCCTACACACACACACACACACACACACACCACACACACTCATATTCATCTTTTCTGGTGTCCAGTAAACCTCAGTAAATTTGGGTCACTCTAACCCCAAATTTGCATGAAAAATCAGTTCTCCAAGGCCATCCATAAAACTAAGAAGTTCGGGAAGCTGCTGGGTCTCAGGGGGAGGATATTCCACAGGTCAGGGGTTACCACAGAGGATGTACATTTCTTTTGTCCTGTATGTCTATGGAAATGCTCAATCATCCAGGTCATGGTTATCCCAAAAGTGCTTTTTCCAAAAGAAAACTGGACCTTCTTGAGTTTTTTTCCTTTGAAAAACATTTTGCTTCTCATCCATGAAGCTTCTTTGGTTCAGTGAGAACTGAAGAAGCTTCTTGGATGAGAAGCAAAACATTTTCAAAGGGGAAAAAAACCCCAAGAAATTCCAGTTGTCTTTTGAAGAAAGCATCATTAGGGTTTATGTCTTGTATGATAACAGCATTTAAGGATCACCCTACAGACTTGGTGGCATGGGCAGATACCCTTTGGGAGAAGTGGCCCTGCAAATAACCTTACCACAAACTGTTCAAGGCTTTAAAAATGATAACCAGCACTTTGAATTACACACAGAAAGAAACTGAAAGCCAGTGAGCTCACGCAGGAGCAGTCTAATGCAGGTGAATTCTAACTGTTTGAAACCGGACACCTGCCAGCTTTTCAACAACTTTCTCTAAAAAGACATGGTTGGTCCATGGATGGCTGTTTGAAAAGGAGACCACCTACCGCTGTGGATGTACCACAGTGAGGCATTCATCACCATATGCCATCTTCTGGGAGTCTTAATCAGCTAGGCGTGGCAGAAGTTCAATATACACAAGGCAGAATTCAGAGCCCTAAGAACTCAACACATCTGGAAAATACCAGCTTGGAAAAGGCTGATCTATCCAGAAGTTCACAGGTGAAGAACTTGTGGCTCTCAGATATTACTGGACAGTTTTCAGGATCCTCAAAGGACTTGTTCATTGAAGAGTGTTGCTGGGAATTGTAATAGTATAGGCAATCTTCATTTAGCAATGACTTGTTTAACAATCTTTCTGTAGGAGAAAAGCAGCTAGAGCTAGGAGGTGGAGTTAAATGCATCATCAGTTTAGAGTCCTTACATTGCCACAAGTGAGCCAAATCATGCTCCCTTTGAATTCCATTGACCCTTATCTAGTGCCAATTTAGTGCTGACCATTAGTTGACTAGATACTTGTGTATAGCTTGAATAATACATTTTCTGTGCTGCCACTTATTGTATGGTCCTAGTCCCTTGTGCTATATACTATTTCAACTATGACAGCGATGAGAAAGTAATTTTGGGACCATTCCTCAGATTTAGCACCTTTGCAGCTCTGTATAGCAAAAGAAAGCTGAAATAAAATAGTAAAATCATGGCATTTCACTTAGCAACCATTTCATTTACCAACTGAGTTGCTGGCTCCAATTGTGGTCCTTGAACAAGGACTATCTATAACCTGAAGTACCATTTTTAGAAGTAATCAGAACTGTGTCTCTAGGAAATCCCATTTGAAATCTTTAAACACAAAGTATCATCCTTTCCCTCTGGTTTGTCCCCAGCAACTCATAAATTAGATGTCCATTATCTCTGGATATGACATTTCCATGTATCTCTCATGACACTAGAAGTAGAGAAAAGGAAATCCTGGACAGAGTCATTAGCAAGGGTGGGATTCAGCCGGTTCAGACTGGTTGGGTGAACCAGTAGCTCCGATGATCGATCAGCTGGGCCTGCCCACCGGCCCCTGCACTTTTCTCTCCTTTATCCTCTCAGCTGATTTGCATGGCAGAGCGGATTGCCGCACCTCAGCTGTAGCTACTGTATTACTACATAGAAGGCAAGCTGGTTGTTTTGAAGCTGAGCACACATGCAGAGCACATGTTAGGTGCACGCGCATGCGCATGCGATCACTGAACCGGTTGTGAAACCGGTTGAAACCCACCACTGGTCATTAGGGTTTTTGATAGATTTACTGGACCATCAGTAGTTAAGAATTTTACTGCAATTAGCAATCAAGATTCTCTAGGCCAGAACGATAACGCTTGCCTTAGATCTTCTCTATGAACTTTTGAGTTGAAGAGGAAATGAACCTGGACACCCAGACTTGGGTGAGTTAGAACTGCAAAAACTAGATAAGAGGATCAGTAGGCTAAAGTAGATGACAGAATGAAGGATAAAAAGAGCCTAGGTGGCGCAGTGGTTAGAGTGTTGAACTGCAGGCCACTTCTGCTGATTCAATCTAGCGGTTC